>PVKU01000036.1:600000-903136 GCA_004027475.1 Anoura caudifer
GAATTAGCAATACTTCAGGAGGATTCTCAAGGCCTGGATTTTATAATGTAGGGCAAGAACATCTTCGTGAGTCACACTTTCCTCATCTGGAAGATGGAGGAAACAAGTGTTCTTCCTTATCTTATAAACTTTTGTGAATGAGTTAGGAGATGTGAGGGACTGGTAAAGCACTATGCAAATTGAATAAAATTCTATTGTTTAATTGGAATTTTCCAAGCATTCATCAATAGATGTCAGGGAGGAGGCAATCCAGAAACACAGAAAGCAGCAAATTTCCACAGGAATAATAAAGACTTGACCAGATACTTATAATGTATTTTTAAAGTCAGCAGTTAGAATTTCCTTAACTGTCTTAAACAGGAGTTAAAAATAATGTTTTCTGTCTACTTTGAGCTGTCTGAAATTCTGTTTAAATGTTTGTAAGATGCCCACGGCAGGGTTGTGCAATTTCCGAATGTCAAAAAAACAGCATCCTCAAGTCTTCCCAAGGAGCAGTCTCAAATGTAAGTTTAAATGATGTTACAATTAGATCCGTTCCGTGTGGGGCAAGGCAGGGGCGCAGGCAGCTGCAGGCCCCCCCTTCATTTTCTCTAAACTTCACGGCTTTCAATTTATCAGTCTCAGAAGGATGAAGAGCTGAGTCTCTCCTGATAGCATTCGAAGCTGTGGTTCCACGGAGGATTTAATGCTGTAGTTGCAGGGTATCTGGGTATTTCAAATCTGAAGCTTAAAAATCTAAGCTATCCCCTCCGGCTTTTGCGCTGATGCTGTGAAATCCATTTGAGAAACATGCCCATGTTTTGCTACTTGTTCAAAGCTGTAAGCGTGACTTGGCATTGAAATAATTTTTTTTTCTCAAAAACTCCCTGCTGAACTACTACCTGGGTTATCTAAATACAAGCTATTTATTTGATTGGCATTTGCTCTTGTCAGTTTCGCAAACTCTGAGTAATGATTGTTACTAATGTTAGAGCATTGTGGTACCGTATTTCTAATTTAAATCCATTTTTCATTAATTCAGGAACACTTGATGTTACTACCTGATCATACAGCCTGGTTGTAATTAGAGTCATTATACAGAAATAAGTATTATCTTATTATTCTCTAAGTGAGAAAAGAAAGTATGTATCCTTTCTGGAGTATTTTTTTCTGATTCATGTCCCTGAAACCATTTGTGAAATCAATAGCAGATTCAAATCATCAACTTTTTGGGAGGTGGTTTTTAACCTTTAAAAGTCTTCTTGGTGATTTGTAGGACCAGGACTGTATAGTAGAGTGTTGGCCTAGTCAGTGATTTCTTTTCAAAATAACTCACGTACAACATATTCTCAATTGTAACTTTGATAGTGGGCCACTGTTACACTGCAGTTATCATAACAGGATACAGGGGATCATTTTACATGGTGGGCCCTGGTTTTGATCCTATTGTTTGTAGTGTTATGAGTTCTTCATGAATGTGATCCATTCCGACAATAAAGGCCGAGGGCAATAGAACAAATGTCAGCGTGTCTTCCTACTGTTTTAAAAGTCACTTTGACATGGTTAACTAGTGTCACAGGTGATTTTAATGAAAATGTTTCACAGTAAAAGCAAAGTTCCAAAGTAACAATGACTTACAGCAAATACTCTCACCATTTAAAATAATAATTGTTGATCATGATTTAAAACAAAAAATATTCTAATGAACAAATGTATACTACGTATAACTATTCCACTAGTCTATTATTTCCAAATGGTTCACATTATGACTTAAAAGAGAAGCTTGCTGCCCTGGCTGGCGTAGCTCAGTGGTTTGAGTGAGGGCCTGCAAACCTAAGGGTCGCTGGTTCGATTCCCAGTCAGGGCACATGCCTGGGTTGCGGGCCATGTCCCCGGTGTGGGGCACGCAGTAGGCAACCACACATTGATGTTTCTCTCCCACTCTTTCTCCTTCCCCTTTCTCTAAAGATAAATAACTAAATAAATAGAAAAAGAGAAGATTGCTTTACATGTACTTAATATTCATTTTTTTCATTTTTTAGAAACATGTCTGTGTTCTTCAACAATGTCTAAGTACTCTAGTTTCCTTACTGAAGATCACCTACCTCTTAACATTTTGGTATGTATCTATTTGGTGAAAAATCTTGACATTATTTACACTGCTGTGTAAACTGCTTTTTATTTATTTGTTTGTTTGTTTGTTTATTGTTCAGTTACAGTTGTCCCACCTTATCCCCATTGCTCACCCCACCCCATCGCCCCGCTCCCACAATCAACCCCCCCATAGTCCACGCCCATGAGTCCTCTATTCGTGTTTCTTTGCTTGTCCCTTCCCCTTCTTTCCCCCATTATCCCCTCCACCCCCTCTAAACCGCTTTTTATTTAAGATATCATTAACCTCTTTGCATGTTGCTGATATTCTTTATATTATTTTAAATATAGAAAAGGACATGAAATATAAAGATACACCTTAAAGAATTTTGCATAAGATGAATACCCAGGTAATCACCACTCAAGTCAACAGCTGAATATTGTGGAGCACTGCAGAAAACCCCTAAGTGCTTATGCAGCAGAATTTTTAATAACATTCATTTGCAAATGAACCAAAATTATTGTTTTCTATTGTTTAGGGTTACGATGACTGTGATTTTAAAATTTTGTATCAGCTTTAAGTGTTTTCTACATTAAATGAAAGCAAAGTTAGTGGTGGCTTAAAGCCAATGGAATTTACAAGTTTGCCTAAGACAAGAAGTAGAAAGTGGCAGGTGTTCAGCACTTACCTGTTGCCTTAGGGCCCTAGGACTGTGGCTCAAGACAGAGGCCCACATCCCAGCCCTGGGAGGGAGATAGATCTGCTGTCAGCCACACCTCTCCGAGAGCAAAGGAGAGCAAAGGAGAGCAAAGGAGAGGGAAGGAGAGCAGACACCTTCCAGGCACTCCAGAAGCACACTACTTGGTTCTCCTTGGTTGGAGTGATGTCCTTTGGCCTTTTCATGAAAGCCTGCAACACTCACATTTTTTCTTAGTTCTTTTCTCCTTTCTTTCCTTTTTTTAAAAGAAGGGTCTGGATGTCACCTCTGGGTCAGTGTGGTACACCACAGAAACAGCATGTACAGAAAGATGCTGAGGCAACCTTGAAGATTCAAGACCTTTGTAAATTTCTAGAAACTTTTTGAGGGACTTTGAACTTCATTAGAGTGTAAATTTGGAGTTTGAGCCAATCTTATTTATATCTCAAAGATCAAAAAGCCTTATTTAACATCAGAATTAAGACTGTGGTACTCAATGGGAGACAGAAAGGAAAAGGGCAATTTTCCCTCTGGGATAAAAAGATGGCTATTTTTGAGAATAAGAGATTAAAGGAAAATGGAGGACTTAATGCCTGATAATCTTGATGTGCTAGGAGTAGTGAAAATCACCTGCCAAGATGACAGTGCGTTTGAAATGGAATTGATGACTAGAAATTTGTGAGGGATTTTAGATTCATTTCTAGGAAGTCTCATGAAGATTGGCAATAAGTGAACAGTAAAGATTGTGGAGCTGAAGGTTCATTTGAAATCAGATATTCTGATATTGTTGAATGATAATTAAACACAGTGTTTTGCGGTTTTCTAATATCATTTAAAGCACCTAAATTATAATGTAAAAAGTGAGAATTATCTGCCACTGGGGAGGGAGTCTACTTGGTTGATGGGACATTTATTGGTATTGCTGATAGACTGGACACTGTGTATTTGTGTGTGTGTGTGTGTGTGTGTGTGTGTGTGTGTGTGTGTGTGTTTAATGGAGACAAACTGAGTGGAAGGTTTTGAGTGGCTGGAAATTCTAGTGAAGGAAAAGTGCCCGGATTGGTGCATGTCAAGGGCAAAGGCTAGAGAGTTGGAAATTAAGGAGACTGTGATAACCAATAACAAGCCTTCTCACATACTGCTGTTACATTTTAGGTTTCAAAGTCGTGTTCAATCCTCAAATTGAAGAGGGGCAAATTTACAGTCTGGGGTGTTTTAGCTTTAGAAACCCCCAAAATCGTTGTCTTCTTTTTTCTTTCTTTGTTTCCTCATCTCTTTTCCTTTCTTCTCTCTTTTTCTGTCTCTCTCTCTCCTTCTCTTTCTTCCTTCTTTCCTTTCCCCAAACCTTCCTTCTCTCCTCTCCAATTGTCTTCCTTTCAAAAGTATTCATTGGTTGCTTGTGTCATATTTTTATTTGGTATAGAAAAGTGGCGAACAAAACAGACTAATTCCTGCTCTGATGGAACTTACGTAAACCACCAGGGGAGTATATAGCGTGTTAACAAGTAGCAGAAGCCACGGTGGAACATAAGTCATGTATGAGATTGCTCTCATGGGATGTGCAGGGTGAAGGTGATGAGATATGGTGAGATTCTAGGCTGGTTTTGAAGGAAGAACCTGTAGACTTGCTCCTGGTTTGGATATGAGATATAAGACCCAAAAAAGGAGTTAGGTTTGGCACCAAGGCTTAGCGAGCTGTATTGGGTGATATGACTAGACATAAGTTAGGATGAGAAACAGGACAAGGAATATTTGGCTTTGGATACAGAGTGACCTTGGAGCTGAATTAATTAATATAGTACTCTGACACATTTCTGAGTGTTCCGAGGGTGCAATGGATTTTGTTCTGTGTGGTCTCAGGAGGATTCGCAGGGTGTTTCCTTGTGTTGAGAGGTTAGCATCATGACAGTGGACTCTCCCTCCTGAGGGACGACATCTGTCTTCCTCCAAAGAGAGAGTCAGATCCCTGGCCTGACACACACAAATGTGTGAGTCACTGCTGGAATAGAATAAGAGCTGAGAATTGTTAGGGAGATCCTCACTCCTTCTGTTTCCCTTCACATGGGAGGGTATTCATGGAACCTTTGGACTCTCTGCCCCTTTACTCTGGGTGACTTATCTGATAAATTTGGGAAGGCTGAACCAGACATGCTAACCTTTGATCTTTTCCTCTGGAGCCTGAGCTTCTCACAGGAATTCAGCTCTCTGCCCCTGCTTTGTCACATCTGGCTGGGTTTAATGCCAAGTCCTTTGGCTCTCATGGCAAGTCATGTCCTCTGACTTTGCCTTTCTTAACTGTGACAGCAAAGTTCAGCAGGCCTCTGTCTACCGTTCCGGGATTTTATACTTTAGCTCACTCAAACCCTGGAGAGGTAGAAGAGTACTATTGAGTGAGACCCAAGAGAAACAAAGAGAATGATAGTCCCACCACCTCCTTCTGTTCCATAGCAGTTTGCAGAAAGTATTCACACATGTAATCTCATCAATGGCCACCTGTCTGCAGGTGAAGGAATTGAAGTTTGTAGAAGTTAAATGACATGACCGAACTCAGTTATTAAAAGTAGCAGTGAGATATAAATCCAGGTTTCTTTACCACTAAACATGTTTTTTCTTATGTCTACAACTACTTTAGACATATATGAGGGATAGCTTTTCTTTGAGTCACTGGGGTAGTGAGTACATTCATCACAGTTTGAGCAGCAGCACTGGGGACCTCTGTCAACTTGTGAAAATGGAACACTTGCCATTATGTATTTTATTAGTTAAAGCCTCACACATTTGTTCATTCATCTCTCATTTGAAATATGCCAACTGTTTTATTTGAAATGCATTCAAATGCATTTTCCTCACCAGTCGCCCTTCATGGAGGTTTTTTTGTTGTTGTTGTTAAGTGCCGAATTTTGGTATTGACTTTGTTATGTTTGTTAATCTGGTGATATTTGTGATTCAACTAGGAAATGAATAATAACATCCCCAAATTGTTGAAGAATTTTTATAGCAGGTGCTTTCTACCAACTACATTTTAATTCCTCCATTTTGGCAGAATGCAATAGCTATTAATTATCGCAACGTTTTAAAAGTCTCCAGCTTCACATTGGAAACTGCGGTGTGCATGTTTGTGTGTGAAGGAAAATCTAACATGGTGAGTGCCCAGGGGAGCCACTGTGGACAGAGCGGTACAATAGGAATGACGCTGGGATGTTCCTTGTTGAAGGAAACTCCTGTGCCCATCTGCATAAATTGAAGGAATGTGAATTAGTGTTGGGGTTGTGCACATACCACTAAAAGCAACTGTGTAATCTAGTTTTTGAGACCTGTGCTACCCAAACACATTTTTCTACATGACATAATGTTATCATTTAAATATTGTCATTTGAATGTGAAGACCAGCTGTGCATATCAGGACACAGCTGTTGGGTTGAGGTGCAGATCAGCCATCTGGTGCTTGGTTCTGGGTAGTTAAATTCCAGCCAGGGATTTAACTTCATATCCAGCTGTGATAAAGTAAATTGAAGGCTGCATATTATTCCCCAGAAATTGCTCCTTTGGGATATTCCTCAGAATACATTTTAACCAAAGGCGCCATTGATGGGTTCTACACTTCCAATGATAGCATTGGCCAGAATAAAACCAAACCAAAAGTTATTTGGTCATTTCACATTTTTGTATGAAATAAAATACTTAAAGGGAATGAAGCTTTTTAATCTTCTTCAAATTATTTGTTTACAGAGACAATGTGCAGCACAGCAGCCTGGCTTCACTCATCTTTCTGAGCAATGGGAGGAAAACTCAGGTAATCTGAAAAAGCAAACGCAGCACAGGTGGTACTTAGTTAGCCTGGCTTCCAGAATCACTGTGGCTGGAGGTGAGCAAAATGGGAGGAAGCGGTCAAGTTTCACAATAGTCACTGCTATGCTCCAACACACCCTTCCTCAATCCCAAGTGCTTCTGAAGGAAGGACCTTAAAATACTGCATTGTGCTCATGGTTAATCATGGAATCCTGAGGAAGGAAAAGAGCTTGAAAAATTAGACCCCTCCAGTATCTTCAGTCGTTTCTATATATAAAAAACTATATGGAATTATAGACTTAATCTGTGTTGCTTTTTAAAGGGGGAGACTTTTACTCTAACTTATTGCAATATTTTCATTAGTGAATGCTCTGTAGATAATTTTATCTAAAGGAAATGACTCTAGGATATATTAATTACTGAGCAGAATAGAGTTATGACTTATACTAATGTAAGTTAGCTGTCAAATAATTTAGCAAATACCTAGATAAAATGCTTTTATCTTTCTTTAAAACAGATTCTCTTTATTCTATCTTGTGGCTTCTGACTGGAAAAACTAACCTTTTCTCTCCTGATGGATCTTTCTTCTGGGGGCTGCAATGGCGAATTTAAACACACAAAAAAGTGAACATGGGTGTGTGGAGAACTTTTTCAGTAAGGACACTTTATTTTCTTTTCAAGGTGTGTTTAGTTTCTTAACATTTATACAAATGATAAATTTTATGAAGCATGTGTTAATCTTAGAAGTGCTGACCTATTATTTGTTATTGACCCTTCATCATATTACTATTATTTGAACTTTCCACATTTTCTGGACTCAACCTTATATTTAGAATCTACACTGGTTAAACAGGGCTCCATTTTAATTCCTCCTTAAAACTTTAATTCCTCCAAAAAACTAATCATTTTTGTTTATTTATTTTTTAAATACAAAGATATGACTTTGCAATACTGTGTTCAACCTGTTTGAATCTATGCTCTATCAGATTCTAATTTCATATGTATATAACTAGTTTGATCTTAATAAGCTTTTTTTAAAAGTTCTCATCACTTCAATAGTTCATTCTAAGTCACTGTAAGATTTCCTCCCATTTAACAGGTTAGGTGACATTTCAAGTTCAGTAACTATTGAGAATAAATTGAAAGAAAATCTGATTAAAAGGCAACCTAAAAACTTTGTGGTTATTTAAACATGAAATGTTTCTATACAATGACATTATTAGATATTAGAATAGAAAGTACCCTCTTTGGTCTGTTGGTTATAAATATTCTCATTTATCTGATGTGAACAAAATGTGATAATTTCAAAAAACTGGGAAAAGAAATAGATGACCTTAACAACTCATCCCATGGATGTAGGCATGCCATATCCCCTGTGGGGCATGCCGTGATGAAATGTTAACTATCTGAGTCACTGTTCTCAGAATAGAAGAAACTGTTTCATGGCAAGAAATTGGAAATATCATGATACACTGGAGTCTGACCAGTGGAAGGGCTGCAACTTGTCTCATCAGAGTGACTTAAAAGCCCCAGCCTCCCACCACACTACCACCAGAGAAGGGCAGGCCCTTTGAGAAACTATAGACATCCAGGACTCAGGTAAGAAATGCAGAGCTGAAGCACCCTAAAGTCATAGCCAGAGCCGAATTAGAAGAGCAAGCCTTTCATATAAATTAGTTGGTATAGACTCATGCTTTAATATATAGAGAGTGCAATATACATATATCTCTCTGTCTCTATCTCTATATCTATTTGCTTGCAAGAGCAAACAAAGGCTAAGGTCTAGAAGCACAGCTGAGTGGTTAAGACTAGGCCCAGTGGAGTCAGTCTGTACCCGTTTGAACCCAGGGTATAGAGTTTATCATTTGTTACATAGAACTACATGAGCAAACTGTAGAAAGTCTTCATTTCTGGGTGTGAACTACATCTTCTTCAGTGGATTCTCTGATCATCTTCCTATAAGGCAGAGTAGGTGTTTGGGCAGGGCCTGCAGCTCCATCCTGACCGCCCGAGTTCTCCTGCGTAGTCCAGGCATCCTTTCTGCTTAACCGGTGCTGATGAATCAAAACTAAATGGTTTGAATATCATTCCTGGACCCTATTTTTACTGCATATATTCTTGGATTTGGTTGCTCATATATGCCTGTGATGAGCTGTCTTCAGAAAACTCTGTACGTGGAGATAAAACAGTTTGGCACTAGCTTTTTAAGTATTTTTTCTTCTAATGAGAACTTGGCTACTCCCAGATTATGGCCATTATGATTCTTTTCAATTTATTTACTTTCATTGAAGTATATAAATTATTCTATCTCTGTATCTATAGCTATCTATATATTATATAAAAGTGTTTAAGTATGCCATATATATACATGTAAGTGCTCAAATATGAGGTATATACCTTGATGAATTTTTACAAATAAAAATGCATCTATGACACCACCACCTAGATCAAGGTATAGAACACTTCTAACAGCTGCCTTTTATCAATTTCCACCTCCTTCCCTGAATGAGCCTTACTGTTGCTGTGACCTTCATCCCCGTGGGACAGTCTGCTGGTGTCGGACATTGTATGAGTGAAACCACACTGTTGGTTTGCCTTTGCGTCTGGCTTCTTTTTTTCAACACTATGTCTGTAAGATTCATTTACATCTTTGCATGGGGCCAATAGTTGTTTTGTTTTTCACTGGTGTTTAACACACTGTTGTACAATTTATTTATTCATTGTAATATTGGTTGATTGCATTGTTTCTAGATTAGGACTAGCTGCTACTAACATGCCTATATGTGTTCTTTGGTAGACTTTATTTATTTATTAACTATTGTATTTGAAAGTGGATACAACTGTAAACATACTTTTGTCCCAATCTCCATTTTCTCCACTAAAAACATTAAATAACATATAAAATATAGTTATTAAATTTATTAAATTATTTCATGTATTTTATTTAATTATTATTATTGCACCATTTGAGGAAAGTTCTATGAATTTAAGAGTTTAATGTATGTTCTACTTGTTTTAGTTTGTGATCATTAAATATTTTTTTAAAAGTTATGTTGCAAATCTCCACTATCTATTTTTATAATTCTTTAGTTTTGTATTCACTTATAGTGTTCCTATAAGAAAACAGAACACAGTCCGAATCAGACAAAGTTCAGAATTCTAAACCTGTTCACAACCCAGGGACTAGGTTTGAAAGTTTCTATTCTTGGTTTTAGTTCCTAGTACCAGAGATATATGAAATCTATGTGAATGGTGCAGAGAGAAAAGGAAACACCTGCTTACAGGTACCTCTAGAAAATACCGAAACAACCCCCACATTTGGCTGTTTCTTCCTGCTTATCCTAAGGGAGAGTTTTGCCATAGTCACTGGCTTTTTCCAGTCTAGCCCAAGCTCTACACCACACACCTGCGTTACCTCTGGGTTGCCCTCCTTTTCCCCCTGCTATGAGGACTTCACCCCTCACTATTCATTACAAAATCCAGCTCCCGGCCCCTGGCCATGATAGGCGCTGGGCTGTGCTTATTGATCTGTGGTATCTGTCCATCACTATGTGAGGCACATGATTTAACTTAATAATGACCAGCTTCACAGCTCAACCAGCTGGTTTTTAGTGAGATTCTTGCACATTTACTTTAGTTTGTGTATGGAATACTATTCTTGTGCATCATTAACTATGGGAAGATTAAGGAAAGAAAATGGCAAGTGAGAGTTATAAAATGTGTAAGGTTAACTGAAATAGTAGATTCTTCTGCAATTCCAGCTCCATGTGGTGACAATGAAACATGCTTTAGATTTGTATTAGCTATGATTTGGTGTCCCTGGCCACCCAGAGAAGCTGCGGAGCTGGTGAGGCCCCCCTCAACCCCGTGCCCAGACAGCCTGGCTGGTGCCTCTGTTTCTGCTCCATCCCTGCTGCTGAACTGGGGCTCTCCCTCCAAGTGGGACCCCAGGCTCCCTTCATTCTCTGATGCACAAATCTATCTCGCAGTTTGCATGTATAAATATGATGGAACTATGGAACAAATTTAGAAGCATAGAAACATATGTTTATGAGATCTATCATTATTATTTTGAACAAATCCTTCCAGATACTAATGGAAGGATTTGTTCCCCCCCCGCCTTTTTTTGGATGCTGGAATGGGATTAAAGACAGTAAATTAGGAAGTGCAGAGACATTGCCAGTAATCCTGGGCCCTTATTCACTCTGAGCTCCAGCCAGAGAACTGTCCTGGACATTTGCTTAGTTAACACAATGACCATTAAACTAAAGAAACAGGGGTGAGAGGTCTGTGACTCTAATGAAGGACCCATGGCATTTAGCACAGTACTGGGAATATGATCTATCGATGATCTGTGAGGTTGGAAAACAAAACATTTGGAGAGTATTAGGAGGGAGAGAAGACTTCTGGCTAGTGATTAAAAAAAAAAAAAAAAAAAAAGGAAGAGAATGGAGGAGGAGGCATTGGATTTAGGCCTGGAAACATGGGTGGGGTTTTAAGTGAAGACAAATTTTGCAAAGAAAAACTATTGTTTCCTTTTTTATCTGAAGTCTATCTTTTCTTCAATCTTCAATTTAATAAATTAAACTCTGTGTGTGTGTGTGTGTGTGTGTGTTGGAAAACATGTGGACTTTGGAGCCATCCGAGTCCACATTGTCAGTAAGTAGCTGGCTGATCTTGGAAAACCCATCTCTGGGCCTCTCCAAGCAACCATGACCTACCTGACTAGGGTGAGAGGGTCAGATGCTGAAACGCCATAGAGCCCCTTAAGGTCCTGGACCTGACTCCTTGTGAAAACTCACTATGGGCCATTTCCTTTCCTTATTTCCTGTGAGCCCAGGGCTTTGTATTAGGGTTATTTAGTGTGTATTGGGGATCTGGACAAAATCTCCTTTAGGAAGCAAATTCTATGAGTAAATACTTTATAGGAACAGTCCATTTCTTCCTGGAAGCATCAGTGAGTGCAAGACTTTCATTGATGTTGATACCTAACCCAAACTGGTACAGTCATAAAATGTAGCAAAATAACTGGTGACATACAGAGCCTAAAAAAGAAATATGTTTGATTTACAGGTTTTTTTTTTAAAAAACCTTTTTATTCTATAGAGGGCTATTTTAAAAGGAAGTACTTCTGCAGAGCTAACGTATTAGATTTTGTAGATGGTTGCATTTACAGGAATACATGATGTTTTTCTCCCAATTGACCTCTTAAGAATTAGGTCACTGACTATACTCTCTTCCCCCTAATTAGGCTTTGATGGCATCTAATTGCACAGTTAACTTCCTTTGTTAGGTCTTTTTGTTCTTATTATGCAGCAGTTTACCCCAACTTGAGAAGAATGAGACAGTCTCCCCTGGAATACAACTGAAGGGCATTACATGTTTGGGGAATGGGAAAGGACACAGCTAGCTATTGTTAGCTATCTAGGCTATTTTTGAAGGTGTAGGGTTTACAGATAGCTGCATACAATTTTTGAGTTGACGTGGAGGATTTCCAACCTTGGTACTGTTGGAATGGGCTTGAGGGGAGGAAAATTAAAGGAGAAATAGCTAGTATAAATGGTGAGAGAGTCAAAACAGATCTACAAAAAGTCCGATCTTGACCTTCACTAAGGTACAGCCCTTTGTATTTATTCTATCCATCCATATGCCTGTTTGAAATCACATAATGGCAAAATTTATAGTAAATGAAAATCGTCCTGGATTAGTCCAATCTAAAAATATTCTAATAGAGCAAATGATTTTGTCTGAACAAATTACTCGTTAATGATGTCTGCACAGCTCAACCAAGTTTCAGCAGTAAGAGGAGGTTATCTCAGGAAAGAAATGGTGGTGGGACTGACTTTTGACTTGGTTGTTACCTTCAGTAATTCAAATCTACTTCTCAGTATGATTTCCTTCAACAGAGGCAGGAGTCTAGCTAATTTTGTGCTGTGTGACATCCCTCTCTACCGTACATCTTTGCATAACCAAGCCATCTTTTTTTACTGAATCCTGACATATTTAACAGTTTGGAGGAGGGTATGGGTGAAGCATCGCTGTTTATTAAGTTATTCCATCTATGAACACTATTGAGAGTTAGTTATTTTTGTGTAAATGCTTTCTACTGGTTTGCATGTCGTTTTGCCTTACATCCGTTTCTTTAACACTCCTGTGATGTTTATAATGGGTTGAGAGCAGTACCCTGAGGGCTTGTTTCCTGCTACGTTGCGCTTTTACTTTGGTGCCCAGCTCCACCTGCTTCCTCCTGTCCTTGGACTTGGCCGTCTTGGGTTATTTCCATTCTTCCTGTCAAATAGTGTCCTGCTTCTAATGAATAGACACACTTCAAAATTCTTTGGAGGCACTAATTAGTGGTACTGCTTTTAGTTAATCAAATTCAATGTTACATACACATTTTACTTTACTAGAAATATCCCATGAAAGTTAACCATCAGAGTTATGAATGAAATGATACTTGATACAATTTTGTTTATGCTTCCTTTAACCCTTCCTAATAATTTGGACATTTCTTACATTACCTTTTAGCCTACTCTCTACATATCTTTTCTCTCCTAGTAGTTACAGATACTAAATCTAATTTCTCTTATTTTCCAAAACCTGGGGTTGCAAACTGTAGCTTGCAAGCCAAATCTAGTCAATCACCTGTTTTCGAACAGCTCACAGGCTAAGGGTAATTTTTGCACTTCTAACTAGTTGAAAAAAATCAAAAGACACATTTTGAAATGTGTGAAAATTATGTGAAATTAAAATTTCAGTGTCTGTAAACCGAGTTTTGTTGGACCACAGTCACACTCCTCTGTGTACTGTCTGCAGCTACAATGGAGGAGCTGGACATTGGCAACCCAGACTGGATGCCAACCAAGCCTGTGCATTTACTACCCAGCCCTGTACGGAAAAGGCTTATAGGCCCCTCACCTGAAGTACTGGGCAGTGTTTTCAATGGTTGCCAGAGGCCACCATGAAGACCTCAAGAACGGGTAAATCAATGTGTCTTAAAATGGGAGTTATTAATAATAAATTTAAGCAGTTTAGATAGTTTAAGCAATATGGACTATGCAAAATTCACTTCGGCCACTGGCATGGAGCTGAGAGCTCAGGTCAGATACTTGGCGCTTCCTTATTCCTGGGTCAAGGTCGCCAGTCACAGGGCAGAGGCCACGTGAGCACGATTCAGCCTTTCAGATCCTAGTAATGATCAAGAAGACAGGTAAAGCCAAAGAAAAATAAAACTTGGAAATGAAATTAAACTTGTTAAAAATTAATTGAGAAAACCCAAACACTGATTTCAAGAATAAACCAATGAAAAGAAACAGATTTCATTTAAATAAGGTGATCACTCTGGATTTTGAAAATAAATAATTCTGTTTTTTAAAAAAAAGCAGGCATCTTAATATAAAACTCATTTTTTTTACCTAGGGATTAGAAAAAGTGTATCATAGAGTAAAAGCTTCATACGTGTGGAAAAAAAAATGAATTGGACAAGAAAGCTCAAAATGCCCCTAATTAAGAGGCATATGGGATGAATGTTCTCTTACTCTGATGACCTTTGACTTTTAAGGAGGGATAGCAAGAATTGAAAGAAAAGTGGAAGATATTTCCTAGGCTTGCCTCCTGACCCACACTTTATTGTGATGAGGTACCAATGGAATTGTCAGTGCTTAGGAAAGGGGGTTATCAGAAAAAGGAATTAATTGGGCATTAGTTTCTGATATTCAGACAGTTTTCATAGAACTGTGGGTGATTAATACTGATTTTAAATACAAAATACCACTTTCCATGCTTATAATGCATTCAAGAGAGATGTCATTTTTTCTGAAAAATTAACAATTTTTAATAAACAGCATTTAATTAGCAATATACACTAAGATGTAAACTTGCTCTCAACTGCAGGGCACTGTTCCTTATCGGGTGCATATTTAGTGTTCTACTGGTGATGAGAGAATTTATTATTACTCCTGCTTGATATAATTAGCTTGAAAATAATTATCTAAATAAATATAATAAATAATCCTTGCTGCAAGTGCGGCCTCGATATACAAATCCAGAGTAGGAGGAGATTCAGTCAGTCAGCGGGTGATCGCTGAATTGTTAGCAGGTGAACTGGCTTTTCAAAGACCTATCATGTGTAATGATTGGAGAAGAGGGATTCACATAGAGAGAATGACAGCACAGATAGATTGGAGGTGTCAACATTATGAGATCTTTTAAGAAAATTATATATAGCATTATACTTTTTCAGGATGTATAAAGAGAAATACAGGGAATGAGTCCCCAGGTAAAAATAAAACCATTATAGCAGATAGCATGAAATGAGGTTCGCATAGTATGTTTTCTTGTTTAAAATCTGTACAGATTAAACTTTAGTGGACATAAAACACTAAGATAAAACCTTAGAGTAGTTCTGACATGAGAAGAAAGCTGCATTCAGCATGAGCCCTTGAAAATGAGTTGATTGATGCGCTTCCTGGAGCTGTGCGCAGTCCAACCCCCTAGGCAGGGTCACTGGGGCATTAGCCAGAGGGCACCATAGAGCATCAACACCCTGGGGCGCTCTCTGCCAAAGAGGAGCGGGGTGAGGAATCCGGGCCTTCAGGGGAAAAACCCTGTACAGAGGAGCACAGCATTCTGGTGGGTCTGTGTGGGTTTGCTATCACTTGTCCAACTGGGTGAATTGCTTAAATCTCCCATTTGCTCTGCTTTGTAGGTAAAGTCATAGATTACTTGGCTGTAGAAGCATGAAAATAATGCATATATACAACTCCAATTGGAGGATTTCTGAGAAGGAGGCTTAAGGAGTAAACACTTTGGAGCAAAGACTTTGGATATCAATATATCTATCATTATCACATTCATCTTTTTATAAAATAATCTTTTTGTACATTGGGCTCACCAGGGCCCAGGCTGCGGTCACTGTGATGGCTGGTAACGTCGTGAATTAGTAACTGCTGCTCTGGCACTGTGATGAGATTATAAAGATTTTCTGACAAGGAAGACAAAAGATGAAAGAAAGCATTACGCTACATTATGTAGCATAATGTAGAGGATGAAATGTTTTAAATTTTAGAAAACTAAATCTTGCATTGGTCACAAAAACATGCCTATCAGTTTACTTTTATGGGAAAAGTATAAATTTTCTGCATAGCTGGGTCAGACCCCAAAATACCATATGATTTTCTAACGCAAAAAATGAAAACCATTTATTGTATTCAAACCAGGTGTTCAGGCTAAAAGGTAATGTTAACGGGATTTCCGGAACCCCGCCAAGGAGCATTTGTATATCCTTCTGTGCCATGTGTGGGCTTAGGAGACTGTGCCTGCAGAGGATCAGACCGCCTGGTACCAGTCTGGGTTGCTCCTTTTCCAGCTTTGTTTCTGTTAGGTTCTGTTGCAACCTCTCCTTGTAAAGGGACCGAAATTACATATTCTTTTCTTTCTATCATTTTTATTTTTCTGTCTATCATTAGTTATGTGGCTCAACCCATGCCTAAATATTCCAGGAGGGTATAGGTATTATGGACCAAGAAAAGAAAAAGAATAGAATCATGAGGTTGACCTATTAGTGAGTGTGTTTCATCATTAGCTTGGAAGAACAAGCCTCAGATACCCTGAAAGGCAATTCAGATAATGTGAAGAAATTCATGGTAAAGATCCTAAAGCTCGGAGCCTGCAGATTGGCATCTCTTCCTGTTACAAAGCTGCAGTGACTGCCATTCTCTTAACCGTGCACAAGGCGTAAGCGTTAATTGATGGCTGCTCTTCCCGAATAACATTCGGTCTACTGGGGAAAGCCTGTGTAAAAGCAGTTTAGGAACAGAGTTAGAATGTAATGCCACAGATGGGCAGTGGAACTTTAATTCATGCTTTGATGATATCCTGCTTGGATTATGGTAATTCTCTGCCCACATGTCTCCTTCAGGCATCCCACTGGAAAAAGAAAAGATAGCTTCTACAATACAAGTGTGCAACCCCAGAGACTTTAAGCCTGCAGAGTCTGATCCACACGTACCTCTGCTTGGAGGTTTTGGATCTGGCTGCCAGTTAGGTCTGGGATTGATTGTAAGAGGACCTAGGGATGTGTTTTTGAAACACTGCGTGAATCCAAATGAGTTTCAGGTTCCCTATTGTCCAAGCTCAATTTTGTTCAAGTGCAAAAATGTTGGGTTTTCATTTGTCCAGAACTACTGTTATAAATCACTATGCCCCATAGCTTTTTCAAGCAGTTGTAGAATATATTTTCTCCTGGATAGATTCAGAATATCAACTTGTCATTGAACTTAGGTCAAGACTGAAGTGGCTTGTTTAATTTACTTTCTTTCGATCCTTCTGTAGTCTTTTGTGTATTCTCTGTGGCTTGGCCAGGATTTTTAAAAAAGTCCTTTAGCATTCTAATATTAGGATTTAGATCTTAGCATTCTAATATTTAAGACTCCTGTTTAAAACAGATGTAGTTGTTTAAAAGCGTACTCATTGATATGCGTGCTCGGCCTCACACGGTAACATCAAAGCCTTAACTCCCACAGGTTTCTTGTTGGTGAAAGAGAAAAACAAACATCCCGTTTTATTCTTTATAAATGTAGTTCTATTATAGAGGACACTGTATAAAAATATTTTATCACTCTCCACAGGTATTATTTTTACTACAAATTCTCAAATCATCATATTTGTGTCAATCCCATTAGAAAATAAATCACAAACATGCATTTTCGCTCCTTTCAATATCTGGAATTGAATCAGCAATGTGCCAGCTATTTCGGAATGCAGTGCATTACTTGGTTTCTTTATCTACTGGTGTTTTCTTATTTCTTTTAAGTGTGCTTCTTCTATTATGCAGACACACATCAGTCACAGGTATCACAGTCCGTGTCCTTACTTTCTCTTTTTACCTGTTGGTCATATCTGACATGTGACAGCACTTTTTTTCTAAATTAAAGGTCAGTAATGCTTGTTTTAAGAAACGGATGTGCTCTTAGGGACTACCCCCCTCAGTTTTATTCCTCCCAAGCACGGGACAGTCCTTAACTGTTGGGTAATGGGCAGCGTGGAAAGAGAAATACAAGTGAGATAGAAAATGTAGAAAGGTGGAAGTCCTGGGCAAATACTTGGTTGAGCTTCTTTCCTCATCTGTCAAGTAGATGGTTGTAGTTCATACCTCCCATGGCTTCTGTGAGGGTGAAAGGAAATCTGAAAGCACTTCAGAAACTATACGTGTATTTGCAAATATTAGTCACTTATGATACGGACCGTGTGCTGAAGGAGAGGAAAGCTTCGATCAACAAGAAGCAAAGCATTTAGCAGCTAACTTCAGGATTGACTTTGGAATCACAGAATTTCTGTTAATGGCAGACCTTCCATCCCCCCTTTTTTTTGCTATATATTCCTCCCCTTTGGGGGCTTATTGCCAGTTTAAAGCAATGTCTATGTGTGACCTCTGTATCGTATCTTAGTAAAAGTCAGATAATAAACTAAGTCCTTGAATATGTGCAAAAATATAGCAGTAAATATAGAAAGTGAAAATATACTTGATTAAGACCCCTTTGAAATACTTCTCTCTGTAAGTTCACGGTAAGGAAAATAATCTGCATGTTTCTGAACAGTTGCAAGATATGCTAGTAATTATTTTGGGACTAATACACAACCCATTTCTATGTTTTCCTACAGAGTTTCTTTAATGTTAGAAAGACTAGGCATCAGATTATTCTTTTTCAGATGATTTGAGACCAATTTCTGAACTAATCTCTGAGCTCTTTTGAGTAAGGGAGGCTTGAAGTCAAAATGCTTGCGTGTCCTGACAAAGCCAGGTGGGATGGGATGATTGCCCCCGCTTCTGCTCTGCTTTGTGAGATCACTCTCTTTCTTCAAGAGAGAAAGAGTGCCTATCTGCAGCTGTTCTTAGGAAATCACAAAGGAGTTCCTCTAACTCTGTGGACCAATTCCTTGGCAGTCCACACAAAGCAGTTAACCTAGTGACCCAGATCAAAGCAACAGGACATCCTTTCCCCTGAAGTGCTTTAAGCTCACAGGCTTCTTGCTTCGCTGTGTTTTCTTCCTGAACTGTTCACTGTTGAATTTTTTCATTTCTTTTTTGTCACATCATAGCCAAAGTTATACATATTAACTTTTAGAGAAGGAGCACTTAGAAGTGGGGAGGGGGGCCTTGCCCCAGAGATGAACCCCAGATTTACGGTATCCATGCAGTGCCCACTACTTGACAGTGGTTCTGTGTGTTCACTGTGAAACCATCTCACGAGGCTCATCCGGAGCCGGTGCTCTCAGCTTTAAAAAAGAATACGGAAGACATGATCGAGCACAAATGTTAGTATTACAGTAGAGTAAGGGCTTACAACACCCGGGTGAGCTTCCTGTGTTCCCAAAGTTCTTCCAATGCTCATAAATTACTTTGTCACTGACCAGCTGAAAACTCGTGTCTTCCAACTGGTACAAAATAGAAGCCCAAGAAGGGGCTAGAAAAGGAATGCATGCAGTAAACCCAGGGCTGGACTTAGTTCTACACACTAGGTGGAAATCATTGTAGGGGTGACCTGCCCGAACATATTGCATCTCACCCGGAATGAACTCATCTCTGCACGACCTTGCTGCTGTCACATCCCCATGCCCATGTTTTCAGACAGTAGTTACTGAGCACATGCTGTGTGTGGGGCACCACGGGAGGGCTGGGCAGACTGGCAACGTCCTTGGCTCGAGGAACTCCTAAACTAACCTCCTATTTCACTGGAGTGTTTTGGTTGTAGGGGCTTTATTTGGGGGGAGCTTACTGTCTGACAATGAAAGTAGCAAACATTTATTGACGTGCAGAAGCAGCATAGCATAGTAGTTCAAGTCTTGGTCTCTAAGTTTTGCCACTCAAATGACTGAACATTGGAAAAGTGAACTAATCATTCTGATCTCTGTCATCTAAAAATAATTGAGTTACTATTTGTAAAGTAATTTTGGTAGGGTCTGGATTCAAGTAGCTGTTTAAAAATGAATAAAATGGCCTTGGCTGGTGTAGCTCAGTGGATTGAGCACAGGCCTTCAAACCAAAGGATCGCAGTTCGATTCCCTGTCAGGGCACATGCCTGGATTGCAGGCCAGTTCCCAGGAGGGGATGCACGAGAGGCAACCATACATTGATATTTCTCTCCCTCTCCCTCTCGCCTTCCCTTCCCCTCTAAAGATAAATAAATAAAATGTTAAAAAAATGAATAAAATGCCTTGCTTATCCCAAGGACAGATCTAACATTAGATATTTCAAGATTGTATTAGTCATCTATTGTTGAATAACAAATTACCCCCAGGCCCAGCAGCTTAACACAAACATTTATCCTTCCACAGTTTTTGGTGGTTCAAGCACCTGGACATGACTTAACTATGTGTCCCTGGCTTGGGGGTCTCATGAGGCCACAACAAAGCTGTCAGCAGAGGCTGAACCTCAGACTTGATGGGAGGATTGGCTCTTGAGCTCCCCCACGTGGTTGCTGAGTTGTCTCAGGTCCTCACAGGCTGTTGGATAGAGACTTCAGTTTGGGCCTCTTCACATATCATGTTATACCACGGTAACTGGCTTCCCCTTAGAGTGAAGGATGGTGGGAGTGAGAAAGAGAGCCAAAATGGTAGCCATCATTTTTGGAGGAAATGACTGCTCCATCACTTTTATTCATTAAAAGGCAGTCCTTAGTCCAGGTCACTCTCCAGGGGAGGGAATTTATCCAACAATGTAAACACCAGGAGGAGGATTTCACTGGGGATCTTCTTAGAGGTAGCCAATCACCAAGGTGATGGATTTTTTTAAACCTATGAAAGCTAAATATAATATACTTCCACTAATAGAGGACCCAAAGCCTCTTACAGGCTCCAGACGTGTGGCAATCTTTTGAGTGTACTCATTTGGCCAAATGATATTTTGTTTCAGATGCTAGGTGGTTAATTACATTTTCTATTGGCCCATCGTCTGTCTTTAGAAGATACCAAGACCTCTGCTCGATGTAAGGATCCCACATAGGTGTCTTCCAGCCCTGGAGGCCGACCCTGCTTCTGTTCCCTGACGTTCTTTCTCATGAAGCAGAGTGCAGGGCACTGGTTTTTAATCCCCAGGGGCACTGAGTGCTAGACCTAGATCATCAGTCCCAAAGGGGAGCTCCAAATATGTGAAAGATTGCAAAGACCATTGCCACATTGAGCACCGGGAATTGAAGTCCAAACACTGTGTCTCATATCAGAGTCAATGAGGAAAACACACCCAGTCAAGCACTGGGGGTGGGCCAGGTACCAAACGACACACAGGCTTAAGCAGAACAAGAGTACTCAAAATGCATGGAACAAGGAAGGGTGCTCCCACCCAAGGTCCTGAGGCCAGCACAGGCTGGGGGCCATTGTTATGTGACTCAGGGGTGTGTGGACGTGGAAGTGTGAGGCTGCCTTCCTGATCTTTGTGGTCCTGTGGGTCTCGTTGTTACTGTTTTTTTTTTTTCTTTCTGCAGAGAATTTTGTTAAGACCATTGATATGGGGAGAGTTCTCAGAGAAGCTCAAGTACAATGGCTTCTTTGTCCTCAAGTCCCCAAAAGTATGTTTCACAGAGTATCTTTACCCTTATGAGAAACCATGTTATGTTTTAAAACTAATCCATAGGGACAAATCAGAAAATGATGTAAAGAAAAGTGCGTTTTGAACTTAGCGAGAATAATCAACCTGCATCTTTCAGAATGAAAAGAGAGAAATGCTGTTGTAAGACAAGAGAAGCTATGACTTTATTGGGCCCTGAAGTACCCAAATGCGTACTTGACCCTTGAACAACCCAGGGGCTAGGGCTGCCCGCGCCCCTCCTGCTGTTGAGAACCCACATGTAACTTTTGACTCCCTGGAAACAGCTGTCCCTTGCATCCATGGGAGGTTGGTTCCAGGACACCTCGCAGAAACCAAAATCCATAGATGCTCGAGTCCCCTGTACAGAGTGATAGAGATCAATGCATACTGCTGGCCCTCTGTATCCACAGACTCCCAAATGTTGATGGAAAACAATACAGATATTTGTTGAAAAAAATCCACGTATCAGCGGACCCACGCAGTTCAAACCTGTGTTGTTCAAGGGTCAGCCGTATCCTGTTTTGCTCAGACCAGTTCTATGAAACACACCGAACTGAAATTTTACTGCTAATTAACTTGTGTGAACTTACAAAATTCTCCTTGAACCACACGCTTTATGTGAACTACTTCTGAAGTGTATTTGAAAGAGAAAACAATCCTTTTCTTTTATGGTTGTTTTTCAGTTAGAACTTCTGTGCTTATATTGTGCCTGACCTCTTTTAAAACCTTAATTTAAATGAGGAGTAAAGAATTTAACATTCTCTTGCAAGGTCCATTCCAGCTGCAACATTCTTCAATTCTGGTTTCAAAAAGGGACAGAGTTGCTCTGAATTGTAATTAGAGAAGCAGAGAACTCTCATTCTGCAGGCATGTAATGGCAAGGCACAATCTCCTAACATTGTTGAACAACTGCAACAACAAACAAACAAAATTTCTGTATTCCTTCTGAGAACAAAGTAGAGAGTCTTAGTCTAAGGCATTTATTGGTTGTTTTTTTAAACCAATGCAGGAAGTGAAGATTTGTTCAGAGAAGGTAATTATTTCTCTTGTTTCTGTTAACCATCATGCCACCCATTTTAAATGGGCTTTTCTCTCAGATGACAATAAGCAAATCACTGTTAATTCTCTGTGGGTGACTCAAATCTGCCAGGTCATAGGATTGGGAGGTAACCCAGAGGATCCCCAGTTTTTCACTCATATTCTCTTCTTTCCTCACAAAGTCAAAGTTCCTCTATTTCCCCTTAAGCTGCACTGATCACCCAGTAAACACAGTAAGCCCCCTCTTCCCTGTGTTGATGCTGTAACACGTGGACTCCAAATGACCAGATCTGACATGCTAGCGCAGGGGGGCCTTTTTTATTTTCTCAGCTGTGAGCATTTCTCCCTTCGGGGTTGCCCCAGTCACAGCACGGGCTAACCTGCTATCATGAAGAAATCCGAGAACAGAGTGGCTCAGACAAGATAGTTATTTTCCTCTCACATGAGTTCAGAGCTGCCAGGTGGAACAGGGTATAAAACATCTCTGCCTAATCAGATTTTTCCGGGGTCCCATCCTTCTTGTTCTGTCTCGTTGCTCTGTGATGTCTCAGTCTCGTCCGCTGGCCAGGGAGGCTCACTTGCTTTACCCCTGTGAATTCTGGTCCCCAGGAGTGTGGAGAGGAAGGAAATGAAGTTCCAGTTTTGCCTTTTTAAGGAATTTGGTCTGGAAGGTGTGTGCATCATTCTGCTCACACCTCATTGGCTGGAACTTAATCACATGACTGTGTGAGGTACAGTGGAAAACTGGGACTTGTAGTCTCCAGCTGGACAGCCACATGCTAAACAAATCCGCAGGGTGTGCCATTATTACCATGTAGAAAGGAGTAATTGGTCTTGGGGAAACGATCAGTCTATGCCTCAGTACCAAAACCTCTAAAAAATCAAGGCACCAAAGTCCCTGGGATAGGGAGCGGAAGTGTTACGAGGAGGATAGAAGGTATAAGAGTGAGAGATGCCGCTTCCACACCCTGGCTCCCAGGCTGTGTGTCTGGCCTTTGAGAGACTTAGTATCACATACTGAATGATGGTTTCAAGCATATATCATTCCCCAAAGGTCAGTTTCCTGGCCTTACTGCAATTTGTGTGTCCTGGGAAGCTCTACCTTCCCTATGGCCCACCCAAGTCTTCCCGAATGGTCCTGAAATGCCATATTCACCTCTGCACAGTTCTAACACAGCTCGTAAATATAAATCAAGGTCAAATGTTTTCTTCCTCAGTTATCTGGTATTGGGCTGGTCAAAGTTCATTTCATTTTTTTTCATACGATGGCTCTGGTAGTGCTTAGTTGTCATTAACTTCATTCAGAACAATTTTGTGAGATTGTATTGTGACAGCTGTCATCTCAGTGTGCATTTTAAAAAACTTAACAAAGTTGACGAATTTGTGTGCAGCCATTTTAATACTGAAGAGGGAAGAAGATACATAACATTTTCGGCATATTTTGCTTTATTATTTCAAGAAAGGCAAAAACAACTGAAACATAAAAAAAGATTTGTGCAGTTTATGAAGGTGCTGTGACTGATCAAATGTGTCAAAAGTGGTTTGCGAAGTTCCTTGGTATTATTGACATTTTGGCCAAATAATTCTCTACTGTGGGGCTGTCTTCTGCATTGGAAGATGTTTAGCAGCACCCCTGGCCTCTACCCACTAGAAGCCAAGAGTGGGAGATCTAGCTGACATACTCAAAACACCCAAATCAATAAAGTGATTGGTGAAAATGAACAATACACTATTTTTAATGGAAAAAACTAAACAGACTTTTTGGCCAACCTGATACTTCTCAGAAGACTCTGAGGGAGAGAGAGGAGGCAAATACAGTGTGAGTAAAAATGGTGGGAATTGAGTTGTCTGCTCCTGCAAGTTATTCCTAACTTTACCCACAGGTGATGTGAACACTTTTCAAGAATGCTGACACTTTGCATCACCAATGTATTTCTCAGAGTCTTAATAAAGGGACCAGCTTCTGAGCTCTTAGAAGACACAGTCAAAGGATGGTTTGGTGTGTCACTCATTAAAAAATTTGGCAGAAGTATTTATTTTCCCTATTCTTCGTATTCCTTTTATATTATTCAAAAGAAAAAAAATGCTGGCCTCTCCACTTCACTATTCTGGGCCATGGTTTCAACCACCCAATTGAGTAAAAAATCAGGACTTGCAGCTGATGCTGGAATTGGCTAAAAATAAATCAATCTTAAGATTTTATTTCTCTTCCTCTGATTTTACATCCTCCAAATTTTTAAGAGTGTGGGTTTCCCAGCCAGACTGTCTAGTTTTGAACCCTGGTTTTATACTAACAAGCTGTGTGATCTCGAGTAACTTGCTTAACCTTTATGTCCCTTAGTTTCTTTACTTGTAAAACAGAGTCATTATAGTTTCTCTCAGTAGATTAGTCATGAGCACATTTAAAGTGGTTAGAAGAGTATACAACACAAAATACATGTAAAATCAACGATATTGTTTTATTGATGATAAGTCAATATCAGTAGTTTGCCACTAAAAATCCTTCTCTCTCTTGCTCTAGTCTTAACTTCCATTGTTCTTTCACACCAAACATGTGCTTCATTTTTGCTAAGCTGGACTCCATTACATGGCCTGACAAGTCTCTCGCTTTCGTGTTTGATGTCTTTTCCTGGCTTGTCCTGTCATGGACACTGCTTATTGTGCTTCACACATCTCACAATGTTCCTATCAGGTGCCGCTGCCACTGTGAAATCTTTCCTGTGGTTTTCTTATGTGAAGATGATCTTCCTCTCAGAAATCTTCATTGCAAGTCATGTTTTTCTTTCAGGACACCTTATTAATTAATGAACTGCTTACAGAAAGAGATACATCTTAAATGCATACCTACCACGTTTAAGTAGACCGTTTTACTCTATGAAAGGAGCTTGCAAACTTGTAAGAGAAACAGGCATGTGTATAAACAGGTCGTTCTAATACAGGTTTTTTTTTTTTTTTTTTTTTATGTTACTAGAGTAATGTTAGAGCTATCTAATAGTTAAGAAGACAGTTTACTTAGCTCCAAATTGAGAAGCCAGTGAAGGGTTCTTAGAGGAAGTGATGACAGAACTGAGTTGTAAAAAAATGTCGTGAAGTAACCAGGTGAAGTTCAGCAGGAGGGAAGAAATGACACAGTATTTAGATGGCCAGCTTGGAATTTCCAGTGGATTCGGTGCACATGGGGGTGGGGCAGGAAGCCTAGGTGAAGCAGCCTGCTGGAGTGGTAGAACCCTGAGGACTGTGTGTGATAAGGAGCTTATACATATTCTTAAGTGCTATTGAAGGCTTTTCAGCTGATTTTTAATGTAGGTAATTCGATCTAGCAACAGTGTGGAGGTGGGGCTTTGGAACAAATAAGACCAGTTCAAGGTATATTGCCATCATCCAGGTGAGTGATAAAAAGGGTAGGAAAAAGTAGGGGCTGATGGAAAAGAAGAAATGAATTTGAAAATTACTCATGAGAAAAATTAGAAAGAATTCACGTTCAGCTAATTCTGGAAGATAAGGAAGAAGGAGGCAAATATATCTTTTAGGTTTTAACTGGAGTAACAGGAAGGTTGGCAATGCTAAAGGATATCACCTAACCTGAAATTAACATAGCACAGGAGACGAAGAGCAGGCTCAGTGTGTTTACAGTGAGCGCTGTGCTGATTGTCCACTGACCTTTCTGGTTCCACTGCACACAGATGTAAGTGCTCCCACGCTCTGGGGTGAATGGGAAAGACAGAAGAGGAGACATGTTTATGTAATCCTGTCTCACACAGTCTGTATCTGTATACCCACCAGTGGTTCGTGCCATCTTATTCACCACTATAGAAAAAACTGCTAAGGTGGAGAACATCAGTAATCTTAAAAATAAACAGAGAGGAGAAGAAAAGAAAAAAGGAAGGAAAGAAGGAATGAAAAGCAATGAAACATAAAATATCCACGTGGAAGTTGAGTTTATTTGAATGTAAAATTTGATAAAAACTTGGATTGGTAAATCCAGGATAGAGGAAAAGTAGGTTTACAATTGTCTGTATGGAAAATAACATAATAACTAGTGAATAATAATATAAGACTGAACTCTGTGTCTTAGGTACTCATAATTGTAAACCTACTTTTGCTCCACTCTGTATTATGATAATATGAAAAGCAAATATCTAATTAATAAAAAACTACTTTTTATTTAAGGTCAATAATCTCTACCTCACCCTTTTTAAAAAGTAATTTATGTAAATCACTGAAAACTGTAGATATCTTTTTTCTGTACGGAAACATGAATGGCAGAGTGGAGTGACAAGACACACGCTGGACTGGGACCTCAGAATGCTGGGGTCCAGCTCTGTCCAGTCACAGACTGGGCCGGACAAGTCACGAGACTCTAATTTAACCTGCTCCTGAAAGTCATTGTTTTATCTTCTCTAAAATCTATATTCAACATTTTGGTTCCATACTGCAGACTTGACTCTCTTGGTATTTTTTCTTTTCAGTTACTCGCCTATGGACCTCTTTTGACACTTATGATATTTTTCACTGTGGCTCAGAAATATTTGCCTTGTTTTTCAAAGGTGTTATGAAAACAGAAGCAGCACATAGGAATTCAGACATTGCCCATGAATTCCTCAAATCTATCAGTGATATTAAATGATATAATTGTATAAATTAACACTCTGGAGTGTATAATTTTTGTTTCTATCTCTGCTGTAGGGAGGAATAAAGAATGACTCTAAGTCAGTTTACAGACCATTGAAGCATCTTATTTGCAGATCAAAGGGTTAAGACTTGGTAAAAAATGATGCACTAGTCAACTCTGAGGGATGGATTGAAATGAAATGGAAATGGATTAAATAAATGTACAAGAGAGCCCAAGAGTCATGGCTTACTTTTTGCTCTACATTTCCATTAATTTTTTTATTGTTCTTTAGAGGTTAATAGTTTTATCTGCCTTTAGGAATTGAACAACCCATAGTTTCTCA
Organism: Anoura caudifer; assembly: GCA_004027475.1. NCBI lineage: Eukaryota > Metazoa > Chordata > Mammalia > Chiroptera > Phyllostomidae > Anoura > Anoura caudifer. The sequence goes on from PVKU01000036.1 coordinate 627,135, forward strand.
GTCTCTCCTCTGTATTTTATGTGTGAATAATTAACACATGTACATGTAATTACAGGTATATGAAGAGGACAGTCTTGTTCAATTTTAGTGGCTTCTTACTAACAAACTCAAACTGTTGATTGAAGAGGTTAATTTTCAGTTGATTTTATACTACATGGGAAAGTTGAGTAATGCTAGCCTTAAAATAAAAGTTTTGAAAAAGAGGAAATCCTTTCTAGGTAGAGGAAATTTATATGATTTATACTCGTTAAGATAAAACAGCAGTTATACTATGATATGCACAGTACAACACAGTTAAATTTAAGACATCTTTAGAAAGTTCATGGCACTTACACTGGCTCTTGGAATTCATTGTCTTGCACATTAACCAACATGTGGTGCATAGAGGACTAATCTGAGGAAGAAAATGCTGCAGAGTTGCATATTGCCTGTTTGCAGGTTTTCATTTTTGTAAGGTTTCACATACAATCTCTGCAGATATAAGTGAGGAAATAAATAGGCTGCTCACGAAACTTAAATTTGGTGGGGGAACTGATTAGATTTTTGAAGTTTATGTTTAGTTCCTAAATAACTTTCCTCTTTCCGGACCACCGTGTCCTTGAAAAGTTCATTTTGTTTTATCTCTGGGTACGAAGGCTTCACATGACAAGGGAAGTTGAAAGCTTCCCAGGTAAAGATCCTTCAAAGAATAAGCAACTCATGAAGGGGAAGGATAAAAGTCAACAGTTTATATCACTCCATTGCTTTTAAGATTTTCATCAAATGCATCCCCTGCGGTTGAAACTTACTAGAGAAGCTTCCCAGCAGAGTTAAAAATCATAAAACAATGACAATGTTCCCTTTGTTTGTCTGAGATTTCAGACAGGAAAGACAGCATTCCGACTGTGTATCAGTTTCCTTTCTTCCTCCTCTGGTGCTGGGGAAAAAAATCTCCTACCCCGAGGTACAGACACCAGCCACAATGGAAGCCAAAGGAACTTAGTTTTTGTTATCAGCGAGACAAACGCAACTTAATTTGAAGAGTTTGTTTTTTGTGGATTCTGGTATGAATATGCCACCTGTTCACTCAAGGACAAAAATCTTTCAAAACACAAAAGAGGAGTTCGTTGCAATAGAAAGTAAATATTAACTTGTGATTGAAAAGCATTTTTTATTAATACTTGTCATCAAGATGCCTAGAACTTGAGTTTTTAAAATCTGTATATATTAATGACACTGGCAATAGCCTACTTGAAATTAAGGCCCTGCAAAAATTAAGGGGGCTATGTTTTCTTATTTCTGGGATGTCACCGGTTAATCCATGACTTCACACTGATGTTTGCTCGAGATGACCCTATGCACGTTAAAGAAGGCTTCCCTCCACTCCTATTATTTGTATTTGGTATGTTCCCTCTCAGGAGCAAAGGTGTGGAGGGAGCACAGTATGACTCCTCAAAATGCAAAGTGCAATTTTGAGTTGAGAAGCTTTCTTAAAATCTGTATTGCAGCTGCTTCACAGAAAGATAACAAATGGTGGCCAAGACTTGCCTGATGTTATATTGCAAACTAATAAAAGTTGAAATTAGTTCTCTTAGATATTCACTGGGTAGAAGCTTTGCTGTTGAGTTACCTTTCTGAGGTTTAATTTAAAAAAAAAAGTCCCCGACATTTGGCACTGCAAAGCCCTGCCATAAGGTTTACAGGGACAAACTGTACTAATCTGGCTACATTTCAGATGAGTTAATCACATTTTGTTCACTTAAATTTTTCTGGATGTTTCTCCCTATTCATATAAGCACTCTAATTACCACAACAGTTTTTATGTAAATGGTTTTGATTAGAATTAAATTTAAAATAAGTCATTTTGCAATTTTATTATAGTCCTTCTAACATGGATAAATACACCCAAGATAGCTATACCCTCCTGCATCATAAGTAATCCCGAGGTCAGTCTAAAGGTTCTACGCCCAACGAATTTGCGGGATGAACAGTCCATGCATTTTGCAGAGGTGTTTAAGTACACACTCCCTTTCATCTTGATAGCTCTCTTAGCCTTTCTCCTCCCGAGGAGAGCTCCCATTTGAGGACACCGACATAATCACTCTACAGCAAAGACAAAAGATCCAGCAAGGAACTGCATGGACCCGTACAATCTGTTTATTGCCTTGTGTGGAAATTAAAATATTGCTTGGACTTTCCTAGTAACTGTGGGGGCCAAGGAGATTAGCTTCATTCCAGCAACCTTTTGTCATGTCCCTCAGCCTCTCCCCTTCAACGATGTCGCTAGACCTGTTTACAGTGCTGCTTTTGGCCTATCTTCACTGATTAGCTTTTATAACTGCTCTTTAACCAGTGCACCCAAGCTTGTGTGGTTCTCAATGATCACTTTGGTGTCCTGTGCACTGACAGCTGGCTGGGGACAAGGCGGAGGATGCTGGCAGTGTGGACACTGTCAAGTTGTCATACTCTGTGAATCAAAGACCTCTTCCCCATCCTGCCCATCCATCAGTGACCGGCACGAGGCGGCCTTTAGTTCTCTCTGCTGCTCTTCATCGTTTCCTACTTTACCGCTTCTTTTGAAAGAATTTAATTTCTTCTTCTGCATGGTTCTTCCAACTTTTCTTTGGTTTTAGCTCTTCTTAAAAATTGTCATGTGCTTTTGGCATATTCCAGAAAGACCTACACTCTGTTTCCCCCATAACTCACTGAACAATCTGCGGACAGGGCCTGAGAATCCAGTGCCTGCCTTTGACTCCCCGGTGTCAGACTGGTGCGTCAGTCTGCACGAAGCACAGCTTCAGGCAGAATTCTAGGCGGGAACCCCTTTGGAAGGGCAGCTGTGGCCTGGTGGAAACCACATGTGCTGCCCTTGGTACTGATATATTACTTTTATTCTCAATGACATAGGCTATGTTATCAAGCTCATTATTTTAGCCTTTAGAGTTTTGTTTTGATTGTTGCATTTTGACTCTTGCTCAGTGCATTTTTAAAGCTGGTCCTGTTTCCTGTCATCGTAGACCTTATTGTGTCTTCTGTCTCCATTTAAAGACACTGATAGGAGCGACGATCAGGATGGAGCTGGAGACAGGGCACAGCACTACAAATATACCTTTAGTTCTGAAGAAAGACATTAATTGACATTTAAGACACCTTTATAAAAAAACTTGTCTATGTTACCTGTGGATGGCTATTTAGTTAGGGTAATATAGAAAAATGTTTTTATTCTTGCAGAGCTCAAGATTTAATGGCTCTCTTAAATTCTATGGGCAGAAGCTCATCAAGAATTCCTTATTGCTAGGATCAAACTCTGGCAGGGCGTCTACAACTCAGTATCTTCCCCCAGGCCTTCCTGTTTCCTCTAAAATGGTGGTGCTAGATCTCATCTAGTCCTGCCTTACTCAGTCCCCCAGGCCATGTGGTGCAGAGGATAAATGATGGTCCATTGCCACATGATGGTCCTTAGGATATAACTACAGAGGGACGGCACATGCCAGTTGGCTATGCATTAAGGTATCATCCTTGGGTGCCACAACAATATGGCATTGGCAGTGTATAAGAGATGGTGCCTATAACCCGGAAGTTCATTTCAGTAGTTATTGTAGTAGTTGGCAACCATAATAGGTAAATACAGCCAGGCTGTCTGGGGACTAGGAATCTCACAGAGCTCCTGTGCATGGCTTTCCTGTCCTAGCACATCCTGGCCTGATGTCATTTGGTTGGCTTTGCAAAAATCTCTATCCTTGGAGCCAACTACTTCAAGAAACAACTTATACAAAATGTATGTATGAAAATGCTGCTTTTTAACAAGCCCCAAAGTGAGTCTTTAGTAGAATTAACTCGCCAGTTTCTACCTTGTGCCATAAGTGCAACCCTTGGATTACCATCTCCATTTCTTCTGTATCTTCAGTTATTTCACCATCAGTTTCAATGATCCTTCAATGATCCTTCAGGTTTCTCTCAGTTGTTCAGTTTGCAAGATTCTGTTTTTACTCACAGCCCAAGTGAGGACCCTTCGGATCTCAGTCTTTGAAGGCGTTGCTCAGGCTGAGTCTCTGATGTGGCTCTCCCTCTCCGACTCCAAGCTTCGTATCCGCCAAGCCCTGCAGGTGTCTGGATGCCTTTAACCTTCTCTGCTCCTCCCCCTTTGCCCTTCTAGTTACTTGGACCATTCCTGTGACTGGACTTCACACTTGCTGGAGCCAGGTAAAGAGCGTGCATTTTGCTCATTCTCGTCTGTCCTGTTCAGTCACACACATGGTGCCCAGGGGCCTTCCTCAGGCCTGGTCCTGTAATCTTCCTGCTCCAGAGAGCCTCCTTTTCTGTGTGTTCATGCTGTGTTTGTCCGCCACATTGTAGCTCATGTCCTGTATCCCACATTTTTGTTTAAAACAAAATAAATGCCTTCAAGGTGCACATTTGCAATAATCCATAAGATAGCTAATTCTGTAAGCAAATGCACCAATGAAGCAAAGGTGGGCAAGGTGGTTTCATGACAGCCTTATGTTTTGCTTACCTTCAGATTATTCTCTTTCTCCTCAGATCTTTGCACCTTTTCAAATCTGGTGTAATATACCCTCTGAACATATTTATGATCCAAACTCACCTTCATGGAATCGCTGTGCAGAGAATGACATCCCCCTTCATCAAGTGCCTATCCGTGGCCTCCATCGAGGTCTGGGGCCAAATGACCTCCTTTTGGGTGGGACTTGGAAAGATGCCCTCTGATGATTTATAATAACCAGAAAGTGTTTACCACTCTGGGCATAGTGGCCAGGACACTAATACTTTGTAAACCTACTGGTCACGTAAATAAAAGGAATGAAGTAGTATTCTTTTATAAATTGATAAAGTGATAATTGCACTTCAGTATCAGTGGGAAGAGGGCAGATACCCAACTACAGAAGTAACTTGTAAGCAGTAATGTTGGAGGTTTTATGTCCAGATGGGGCATTGATACTTCATCTCTAGAAAATTGTCATTTAGTATTACTTTGTCATTTTGCTTTTAGTAGATCTAAAAAAAATGATTCTTCATCTTTGGAAGGTGGGGGAAATATTAACTTGAACTATGGTATGTATAAAATAATGTGCCTACTAATTAATATCTTTCTTTTTTAAAAATAGAAGTTATTAGATAGCATGAAATAGTTTAATAGGATATTGTAAAAATAAATGACATTTTCTGATTAGAAAGTATAATATTCTCGAGAGAGATACCAGGTATTTTTCCTTTATTTATTAGATAGCATCCTTCTAACAGTTGTTCTCAACAATTTAAGTCAATCTTATCTCTATCAAAACAACTAGAAAAGTAGGTTCAGTCAGTAAAGAAGGGAACAAAGATGAGACATTACTTGAATTTTAAAGAGTAATGAGAAAAAAATTGTATCATGTATACATCATAACATTGATATTTGATATTTAAATGGTGACCCCAGATTTCATCAGTCAAGGCCAATAAGAACCAAGATACAGAAGTTACTATAGCTTGCTACTAAGGAGTAGCACTGTTACCATATAAACAAAAGAATCATGAAAAGCCAGTCAGCAGCCCATGAATCCACTTGAACCCTGTGGAAAAACACTAGATTTAGTGACATAAGGTAACTGATTTTTAAGATGTGTTTAGTTGAAAGAATTTACTGATTTTTAAATAGAAAACCAGAATATTCTTATAGGGCCTTTATTTTTATTAGACAGGATTCTACTAATTGTAATATATAGCCTTTTTAACGCAGATGATCGAGACATAAAGAATTCTGATAAATTATAAAATGTCAGAAAAAAAACAACTGGGTTTGATTCCAAAATAAGTGTCATGAAGGTTACAATCACAGGTTAAATTACAGTGTCCATAAAATGTTTTGTGGGAGACAATTAGCCATTAAATCTCAAAGGGCATTTATGGGAAGGGTCATAACTCATGCACTGAACAAACCTTTTCCAACCTCTTTCAATGGGTGAGGCTGCTCGCCGAGGGGTGGGCAGGGTGCAGAGCTGAATAAGACGTGAAAGCTTCATTCCGCATGTACACAGTGTTCATGCTACAGCTCAGGCATAAACAACTGGGTCACTAAAATGCAGGATGACAATAATGAACCAAGCATTTTTATAGATTTCCTTTGCAAGTTAAAAATAGCCTAAACTTATACACTATATCTGGAGCCTACATCCAGATAAAAACCCAAGGTGTCTAAGCATTGGGTATTTATGAACACCAAGATGACAGTCATTTCTGCATTTACATAAGACGACAAGTGAGTTTTTATGTTCCTAGATTACATAATTTGGGAGAGGGCCATCTAAACATTGCCACTGTTGAAAATAATCTATGAGCTAACCACTACGATATTTGAATTTAAACCAATTTGGAGTGTTGTAAATAATTTTAAATGTTCAGAATGACACATGAATGAACGCACATTCCTGGAAGGAGGTTGGGTTACCAGAGAACCTGCTGTCAGCTGATAGTGGGAGGAATTGTGTGGGCTGCACAGAGCCCTCGTGGGTGGCGTGCTGCCTGGGAGTGGAGAGGAAGAGGAGCTGCAGTTGGTTAGCAGTTGGAGCATCCTCAGATGGTGCGGCACAGCTGCCAGGTGGTGGGGAGGAAGATGATGATGTAACTACTCTAATGTGTTTCTCCAACTGGGTGTGTATCCCAGGTAGTATTTCTGGAAAATGATTCTTCCTGAAAAATTTATATTACTGCAAGATTGGAGGGGGAGATTTTTTTAAATAAAAATAAACACTCCTATTCTTCAGGACAATGCACTATTTATATAAAATATAACATTTAATTAAAAATCTTTAAAAAATATTATGCTTGTAGTGACTCACTTGATTGCTGTGCACATGCCGGTCAGTCTCCTCTGGTCTTAGAGGGACTTGGCTGGAGTGTGTGAGAGGCACAGATGGACTACTTCTCTCTGTCCTCACAAGGCCCCGAGGTACTGATCCTGCAGGGTTGGAAAACAGATCAGAGAAGTCAAACTCTGTGTTGGGCTTCAGAGCTGAGAATGCAACTCAGCTCCAGCTCTTCTCTGACCTGCCACTGTCCTACCATTTTGAAAGGACTTGCGTCTCCATAACTTTGCTTAAATACCAGAACTGCTATTGAGTAGGTAATAGAATCGTTTCCGTTTGATTAAAGGTTGGGTCAAGGCTTGGTTATGAAATGGTCACAGAGGTAGGCAAGTGTCACAGCTACAGTCAAAGTCAGAGGTCTTGATTTCTACAGCACTGATGCTGAGCTCGGCTGCCTCAGTGCTAGGTTTGGAGATGCAGATCCTTGCCAACTGGCTGGCCTGAATTTTCCTGGTAGTAACAATACTGATGACTATCAGGAGAGTGGTTTTCATTCTCCAAAGCTCTTTTCATGTATATTAGCTCATTCAATCCTCCCCAAAACACCTATGGCAAGTTGCCTTGGCCATGTGGCTCAGTTGGTTGGAGCACTGTCCCATACACCTAAACGTTGTGGGTTCAGTCCCCAGTCAAGGCACATGCCCAGGTTGTGGGTTCAATCCCAGGTCTACCAATCAGTGTTTCTCTCTCACAATGATGTTTCTTTCTATCTCTTTTTCTCTCTCTTCCTTTCTCTGTAAAATCAATAAACATATCCTTGGGTGAGGATTAAAAAAGCAAAGTTCTATTAGTCCATTAAATAGATAGGAAAGTGAATGAACTTCTATTTCTCTTCTGCAAGCCCAGTACTGTCTTCTTCAGCTAGGTAATCTCATTTTATACTCATAACCTCATCATTCTGCCATTATGGTTGTCATCTTTTGACAAAATTCAGAGGAGCTTATAATCAGATGTACATCTAGTAACTGAAGTAAAACTAAAATCTAGTAAAATCAAGTCAAACTCTCTAATGCAATTACCAGTGTCTTCTTTACTACATAATATTATTCTCATGAAACTGAGTGGTGGGGTCTACCCTTCTGCCTTGTTCAGTTCCCAGTTCTCAGCTCTCGTGGACCTTCCTGAAGCATCCCCACCTGGCTTATCTCCTCCCAGGCAATGGTGGGCATCTCCCCTTCTCTTAGGCTCTGTGGAGGAGGACATTCTTTAGTCAGAATTACTTGCTTATGAGCAATTTATTGCTCTCATTGCTCCCTTCCCTGTCTTTCTCTCAGTGTCTCTCTCTAGTATATTTGAATATGACAGGCTATTTATACTTCCAGGTGACTGTTAACACAAATAAATTTCTGTTAGCTAGATTCCAGGCAATGAAACCAAGCAAACAGAAGATAAAGAGCAAAAATAAAAGGGGTGATTTGCTACATTAGTATTAGTAGTAAAAAGGTAAAAAATAAACACATTTTTTTTAGAACCCTGGTCGCATGCCCTATGAAGTGTATATTTAAATATCTTAGGAATCATGGCACAAACACACCCACCCCAAGTGTTAAATCATCAGCTAATGCTGAGCATCCCCTGAGCTGTCAAGACTGATCCATGAGCAACAGCTGACCCAGAAACCGGGACCCAGAGAGCAAGCTCCAAGTTCAGAATTACACTTGGCACTGGGGCGAAAAGAGGTTGGATCAACAAGTCAGAGGTCAAAAGCAGTAAAAGGTCAAAGCTATGTAATTTCTCAAAAGCCCAAGACCACATGCAGTTGTAGGTCATGAAAGGGCAGCCCACAAAGCAGGCCAGTCAGAGGTAGGAGGGGGGTGGAAACAGAGGCATACACGGTCTTGCGCAGGAGTACTTGCTCCTCACTCTGGCGGGAGCCAAACTCCAGATCTGGGTTGAGGGCAGCCGGACACTTGGGGACTCAGGGTGGGCATGAGGGGTCGGATCTTTACCAGTTTGACTTACTTCAATTACAGGTGCTTGGTGCAAAAGTGAAGTAAAACAAGAATTAATTTACCAGTGACTTTTTGTAGCCATGTCCCATATGAAGAGATGCATTCTCCTTGGACCTCATGTATTGTTCCTTCCTATCAACCTTTGTTCGTGGAGGCACATGAAAGTAAATCACCCACTGTGTGCTTCCACGCCAAGGGCTTTGTGTCACTCACTCATCCCGTCCTCTGAGGTTTGCCTTATCCACCTGTTAGAATAAAAGTTATTCCACTAGCAAATGGGAGATTTTCAAAAGACCTGTTACTGATATTTCTTACTCAGAGGCCATAAATAATTTCAGATCTACTAGTCTGCCTTTGAAGTATGGTGGGAAAGCAGAGTTAAACTAGCCCTCTGGGCTGATCAGAGCCTTTCAGGCAGACGTTGTTGGGAGAGCAGCTATCCTTCCAGGTACTACAAAGCCAGGAATCAGGCTACTTGTGGGCACTGAAGTCTGAGAGGTGCAGAACCCAGCCTGTGCCTTCAATTCACCCTTAGCCCTGAATTCCTTGGCTGCTCAGACTGAAGTTGGTTAGAGGTCCCTCCTTTGGGAAGAGAAGGTGGTGGAATAAGAGAGCCCAGGGGACTGTCCAGGTAGCATATGTCCCCCTGTGATCAAGTGACCATGGCTTGAGTTTCTGAGAGATGCCCTCCCTGCTCAGCCCTCACAGTGCACCCCCTCACCCTAGACCCGGTGGGTGGGTATCTGGAGACACCCTGTTGAGCTCTCTGCATAGCGGTGCAGCCCTACTAGCTCAGATGCAGGTGAGGAGATGCTGCCTGGGACAGAGGGTGGCCGCTGCTCTGGACTGTCACTGAGGTCTCTGGATGCAGTTTCCTTTCCCAACCTGAGTCCCTATTACATTTGGACAGGGGAGGAGGCAGCCTTTGCCGTCTTTCCATATGATCTCATCTAACTGGGCTTACCTTAAATTTCACTAAAGAGTGTTCTGTTTGTCCCACATCTGCACTCTCGTTTGCGGTTCTGAAGTGGGTTTGGGCCTGCACGTTCCAGGGGAAGGATGCCTGTCTGGGAAGCTGATATGGCTCCTGGCCCTCTGCTATGCAGACCACATCCGCCGCAGTCTAGTGCCAAAGCAACGCAGTCCTGCTCAGGACTCAGGTCTTCACTGCACAGGAAGAGGAGGACAGGCCTGCAATCGATGTGCCTTCATTATACAATGAGGCCCGCAATCACAGTGATTTGTATGTCTTCACCATGCTTACATTTTGCAACACCAGCTCTGTGAAGGGAAAAAGGGTATGCATCTGTCCTATTTTTCCTTTCAGTTAGTAATTTACTCACAACATTCGTGTCTCCCAAAACTAGCCTCGCAACCTCGGCTTTTCTGCTTCTTTGCCTCTTTCCTATCAATTGCATTCTGAGGAAAGAAATGATTCCAGGGTCCTTTTCTGATGTTTGAACATAAATTTAAAAAAATATTCTGGCTTTTAATCATTAACCTTGAAGCAGCTGTCCACTCTATTTCAGCATCTTGATGCCTTCAGAGCTGTCTTTTCTTAATTACTTTCTTGTACTAATTACAGAGCTAATTAATACCATTTCTCTCTATTCTTTTTAAGTTAACTAAAATCATCTTGGCCTATTGTGGGCTCTCTTACATTGTAAATCAGACTCTCTCTGTTATATTAAAGGCCAGACAGAAAAGTCTATTTTTCAGGCTCTTCCCCCTACCCATCCCCTCCCCGCTGGGAGGAACAGACTCTAGGTTACTCTCTGCCCCACATTAGTTTAGTCACTGGGGCAAAGAAGTTCCCACTGGCCACTTGCAAATGTGTCTCTACTTGCCATTTTAAAATTACTGTTGCCTTTGGATGCGGGAGAATGTGTTCCTTTGTCAAAATGGCAATGGGAGGCCCAGGTGACGGTCCTTTTCTGTAAGATTGGGCAGTGCACAAAGCTGTCAGTTTTATAAAGGTGGTGCCTTTCATTTTTGACTCCTGCTGCTCCTGACAGTTGAAATGGCAGCAGGAGGCAGAAACTAAAGTAAGTTCTCTTGGCATTTGCCCTTAGGTAGAAATTAATAATAGAAGAAGCAGGCCTGTGCTTATAAACAGTTAGTGTCAAATGTCACACAACAGACTGTGACCAATCCACTAATGAGATGACCCAGACTGTCCCTAATTTTCCAAACCTGGACTTAATTCTCAAACTTGCTTACAACACTAATCTGTGTTCTGATACTTGGAGAGCGTTTGGTGTGTCCTGGAATATTATGTGCTGCTTCAAGAACGATGTCACAAATTGGGACCATGTGTCTCACTAGACATTCAATTGCTTGGCTGCTTTGAATTTTATAAATTGCGCATTACATTTTTTCTTTTGATTGACTGTTTCTGATTTCTGATGAATTAATATCTACATTTTTAATGTAATAACCATACATGATATCATATAGCTCTGTTGATTTCAACCTAAACATTAGTTCCATGGTTTTACAGGGTTCTTGGGACTGTGTAGACAGTCCTAGTTTGCTAGTCTATTTATGAGCTGATGGCGTTTATTGCACTCCTTCCTCGGCTGATGTCCTTCTGTTCTGCACTCTCAGCTGGTTTGTATGTGGCGTTTGTGATTTTTCTTTGTCGATGGATGCTCTATTCCCAGGGCTGGGGTTTGACAATCTGATAGAATTTAAATGGTCCTCTCCCAACCCCCACTTGGCTAGTTGCATCCCCATATTCTGCTCTGGGAGCCAGCCAGGGCATCGCACCTAGCTGTGTGGTTATGTATGAGATACACATTCTGTCTTTTTGGTCAATAAATTTTCATATTGGTTCCTCTGGTGCTTGAAAAATGCCTTGGCATGTACTTTCGTCTCCCTTTCCTCACGTGCTGCTGGTGTGCATTGACTGATTTATCACTTTCTTAACTTCATTTTATAATCTTTTTAGTGCTCCCAAATGCCTCTCTCTCAAACTTCATTACTTCTTGTTTTTTTTTTTTTTTTTTTTTTTTTTTTTTTTTTTTTTTTTTTTTTTTTTTTTTTTTTTTTTTTTTTTTTTTTTTTTTTTTTTTTTATCCATTTTGGTCCATTTTATCCAGGGTACATTCTTTTCTAGATGAGCATCCTAACTGAGGAAAGATGAATTATCCTTTAACAACTCCCATTTCTTTTGGTTTGGTATGGATTTATGATGAAATAGATATAATTCCACCTGCTTTGTGTAACCCTCTAAGATTTGCTTTATGAAACTATCCATTTAGTGTCCCTTTGCTAATCATTAATTTTAGTTAGTAGTAGTCACTCCAACTCAGGTAAGGTGTCGCTCTATTTTTACCATTTCATGTTAAGAAACAATATTTCCCCCATATCCACGAGTTACACAGAACATTTTTATTTTTAGTTGGACCTAGATCCCCTCGATATGTTGGTTGATAGGGTACACCGATATGCTCTTATGGGTTTTATTAAAACATTCTTCGCTGCCTGATGTTTTTCTCGTTGTGTAAATGTTTGTGAGGAGAGGCCGGCTCACTGTCAGCTCCAATGCAGCGTCTCCAAACTTGGTCGTGCTGAGCAGCGATTTCCATCCCTTTTAAAGCTGTTAGCACATACTAACTACTTACTAGAATTCTGCATCACACCAAAAATATATATATTTTGCTGATCTGACAAAAATAGATATAATTTGGTTCATTCCCGCTGCACAGCTGCTGTGGTGTTGGCTGCTGACATATTTTTCTTTGACAACCTCAGGGAAAAGAGGTCAGTGCCCCTGACCAAATAGTCAGGTGCTGCATGTTTTAAACATTCTTGTGGCTCATGGGTCGATAATTGCCGGTGCAGAAGAATCACTGGGGAGCTTTGGGAAAACGACAGGTTCCCAGGGACTCATTCCAGACTTACAGATCTGAATTTCCTTGTGAAGTCCCCAAAGCCCCTGCTGAGAATCTCCGGCGGGCCGGTCAGCGTGAGTGAGTCCTATGATGGGCGCCTGAGAGCCAGAGCTAAATGGCTTCCACGTGGGACCGACTGCGTCTGCGTCCCTGAGGGAAATGGAGCGGCGAGGACCAGAAACCGGCTTTCACTTAGGAGACGCTGCATTATGACTGCACATTTCGTTTTCTGTCTCTCTGACCGGGCTGTCACTTCTCTGAGGTCCGAGCTGCGATTGCTCGTCGTCAAATCCCTGTCCCCTGTCTCCTGCTTGACACGTGGGGACACTCTACTCCGATTTGTTAAATATAACTGTCTGGACCGCTTCTTAGCTCTGGGCATGGCTTCGTAAGCATCTGCCGGGACGAGTCTGAGAGCAGTTCCATCTGAGATGATAGATCATTTAAACCCAGGAGAGGAACGCCTCCCTAGGCGAGCAGGAGTGGGTGGAAAGAGCATGGGAGATTCCTAGATCAGCCCAGACTGGGCGCGCTCAGGGTGGCATGGCCTAGGCAGGGAGAGCAGAAAGGCGGAGGAGAGTAGGCAGGTGCGGGAGGCACGCAGGGAAAGTTTCCGAGACAATTAAAACTCGACGTCAAACAGCCACCTTGCCTGGGCCGTCCCTGGAAGAAAACATCCCGGCAAGGCGGATGTCGCGCACTGTTTTAACAGGACAGCTCAGCGCACAGCTCCGCCCTCTCACCTGATGCCCGCAGAAATGGAACGTCGGTGAAAGACAGACAGACAGACAGACAGACGTCCTTGGGGGGAATTTTACATTTGATTTTATGCCTCCAGACAGAAAAGCCCAGTGACAGAAGGAGGGCAGGGAGAAGGGTCATAATATATGAAAGCTGATTTAACGTCTCAGCCCTGCAGCAATAAGGCCTTTATCGTGTGTGTGTGTGTGTGTGTGTGTGTGTGTGTGTGTGTGTGTGTGTGATGTTGTTCAGCTTCCTGCGTCTGGTGGGGCTGATCAAACCATCTTTTTAAGGTTTGTGGATATTAGCATGAAGTTAGTACATAGGCATCCTAATGTCTGAGGGAAAAGTTCATTTCTAACCACTGAGCAATACCAAATCCACAACTAAAATCTCTCGTTAGGAGGCAGAAAAAAAGTGGGCTCAAATATGCCAGGGTCCGGTGGTCAGTGTCTTCCGTTCCCCGTGAGTGGTGTTCGCTCGCTCATGTCTTCGTAGCGCTGAGCTGCCCGAGGTGTTCGCGAGGCTGCGGCGGAGTCCTTGCGGGACAGCGGGTCCCCCAGTGGCCCCTGTAACTGGGCGTCGTCTCACTGGGGAGTGGGTCTGACATTAAGCAACGTGGCAAAATAGGGGAAGTGTCAAGGAGAGTACCCCCACAGTGTTAAACTTCCTAATTGTGAAACTTCCTTTAACTGATGAAATGGCAGCTGCTGTGGATGTGCCTGCTGTGCGGAAGCCTTGGGTGTGTGTGATTTGCGGCCTTTCCCGCTGTGACATAGCAACCAGCAATATTGCAGAGGGCTGCTCTGCTCACTTGGGTCCGGAGTGAGGAAGACGTGGAGAGCAGGCCCACACAACGTGCGATGGACATGCAGTGACAGAGAGTAATAAATTTTGTTCTTCAAAGCCACTGAGACTGGGAGCCATTGGTTACTGCATCCCCAGGGGCACCATCCTGCTGATTCAAGGGGTGGCGTTTAGCAGCTCCCTAATCACTAGTGCAGAATGTTTCAATAGGCTGTTGTTTAAGAAAATACATGGTACCCAAGGTTTAAAACGTAGTGCAGCATTGAAGTACACAATATCAACCTTCTTAAGAAATAGGTAACATAAAAACTTATTCAATGACTAGGACATAAAAAATAATTGAAACTTAAAACTCAGAGAGACCTTAGGCTTCTGTTCTCTTGCTGCATGTAGGCAGAATTGCCCCTAGCCATGGTTTTCTCTCTCGGAGAATATTTGGTAACTATGTAACCCACTGCCTTTTTGAGTCAGCAAATTCTGTTGTTGAAAATTTTAATTGTTAGGTAGAACTTCCTTAAATTTAGAGAAAACTGTTTTCCTGGAGGTTAAGTTTTACTCTAATAGGAAAATGTCTTCTGAGTCAGCCAATTCTGCTGCTGGACAACTAGAATTATTAGTTGTGATTTTTAAAATATTTAACAAAATCTTCCCTTGTTACTTAATTTTTGCAAGCTCTGTCCTCAAGAAAAGTTTAGATTAGATCCATTGTACACGTCACATGACAATTCTTAAAATACTTGGAGACAGCTCTCATGTTCCCCCAAACACTCTTCTCTAACCCTCAATCCTCTGCTTCCTCCACCATTCATTACAGACAGCCCTCACCACCCCCTCTGATAGAATGGACTGCTCCCCTTCAGGCAGCCTGTTTACAGACGCCCCCTTTAAGGCACAGCAAGAGCACGTGACATGCCTGGAAGTGAAGGGCAGTTTCAGAGTACTCAGGATTCTTTTTCTTGGGTGTTTTGCTCTCTCACTACAGCCTGGGATTGATTGCCTTGGCTTTTTTTAGAAGCCGAATCAAATAATTGGATCATCTAAATCTCTCTGGACTCTACCTCCTAATCTGTTATCACACTGAGGTTTCATCTACCCTTTTCTTATGTTACAAGATTTTGGAAAACAGTGTAGAACTTTATATATATTTTTAATAATTTTCCAATCATTATTTTAAGGTAAACATCATGTAAATTAATTCCATAGTGTGACAACTTAAATTAAACATTTAAGTTGGTATGTGTTTATAAATTTATATTATTGATAAGTGAAATACTTCTCTTTTCCCTCAATTTATTAGATTTCTTAGGATCACCTAAAACTGCTATAATTTTTAACTACAGAGCCTATTCACTGACAATACTTGTTTTAAAAATATTGAAGTTAATTTTATCATTGGTAAATTTTTACTTGAATTATTTAGTCATAGAGATTTTCTACTACATTCATGTTGCTTCCAATAAAAATAATCTGCACAAGTGAAAATTATTTAAAACTATGAAACATTATCAATAGCAAAATGAATAATACATACTGTATTGCCTATGTGAAGGCAAAAGGAAACTGTCATGTTTGCTGTTGGTATAGTGGTCACCCAGGGGCTGTGATGGGCTGTAACTGAATGGGGGGAAGGGGCTGCTTCCAGGATTCTGATAATGATTTAGGAGCCAGATTCATCATTAGTGAAGTCATCCATCTGTAAACATAAGATGGGTCCTCTTATCTGTATTTATCTTATATTTCAATGGAAAGTTTCCATGTTGAATTGAGGCGGAAACCGGCCAGCAGTGTCCACATCATTATGGATGAAATAAAACATACACACAGACTACCGAGTCTGGTGGAGGAGTAAGGACGACAGCATGGTTTTCTCTCAAGAGGTGCAAAAGCCGAGGCCTCCTCCATGACAGGTCTTTATTCTAATCTCTCCTCCTCACATTACAAGATGGTTCTCCCTCACTGTCCCGGTGACAACAAAGGAGCCAATGCCCTTCATTACATCACAGAAGAAGGATATTAACAAATGAAAAGGCAAAAGTGGTTGATCTGGTTACACTGGTCTTTGAAAGGTACTTGCAGGGTGAGGGAGTTTTAGCAAAGAGTAATCCTCAAAAGAGCCTAGGTATATTGCAAATCTGATTACCCACGAGAGAACCTATCTGTGGGCTCCTGTGCATCTCTGAGTGGGAGCTGGGCCCACACCATGCAGAAGGGTCTGCCACATTGAATGTTTTATTATTGGGAATTCATATTTTTCCGAACTATTAAATTCATTCAGCAAACTATTTTAAAGGTAGAGACTAATTTCAGAGTTTCACTTAGGGGAATTGTTATTTCATCCACAATATGGTCATTATTTTGGTTATATTTCAGGGAAGCATGTGGAATTACTACAATTTTGCCATTGCTAAAGTAGTACACCTGTAACAATTGTCCCTTCCACAGAGCTTTGCAAGTATGGTGGTACCAAAAGGGATCGAGTTTGTTTCTGGAAATTGGTTCTGACTGAGAAGTAAGATCTTCTCGCTTCCTCTCTGCTACTCCCTCATGCCAGGAACAGTAGCCCTTCTTTACATAACTGGCTAAAAACTGTTTTATTTCTTTATTGTTTGCATGCCTTGCCTATTACTTTCATGCAGCTCTATTGAAATCTTTTGAGAGTGACAGAATATGCCCATTAAAACAATGTATCACCACTTTGCTTCACGACACTGTACCAAATCATAATTAATAGCAAGTTAAAGAGAATGGAGTTGGCAATACTGGTGACTAAAGGTAGAAAGAAAATCAATAAAGGGAAGCAATGAGATACGAAAGAAGGAGCAGACAAGGGACATTACAATAAAGAAGAAAGTAGAAAAGCAGAGGAATGGAGAGGAAAATGGGGAATGAAAGGACAGAAGAGAAATGTGAGTCACCTCTCTTTTCTCTCCATCTCATCCCTCTCCTACAGGGATACTTAGCCTGGTCCCGAGACACAATTTCCTACCTCCCCGCTCAGGAAATGCTTCTTTTCTTTTTTTTCTTTACTCCAGCTGTTGCTTGAACAACACAGACCTGAACTGCAAGGACCGACTTAGATGTGAAGTTTTAAGTAAATAAATACTGTAATGTATTGTCTCTTTCTTATGATTTTCTTAATGGCATTTTCTTTTCTCTAGCTGACTTCATTTTAAGACTCAAATATATAATACATACAACATACACAATATGTGTTAATCAACTGTTTGTTCTATCAAGAGTAAGGCTTCTGAAGGTTGTAGGAGGTTATTAGTAGTGAAGTTTTGGGGAAGTCAAAGTTATACAGAGATTTTTAACTGTGTGTGTGTGTGGGGGGGCAGCCTGTGCCCCAACCCCTTTATACTTTAATTGTTTTAGTAAATATTTATTGGGAGCCAGGTGCTTTGCTTGTCTCTGAGGACATCAGGGAGACAAAGTCCTCAAGATCTTGCCCTTTGGATACCTGTTGTCACACCAGGTAAGCTATACCTATCCTTACCCAAGATGCTACAACCCAAATCAGATTTCCTGAGGCTTTCCTCTCAGGATGATCCAAATGGATCAGTTTTACTTATTACAATTTATAAGTTTCTAAAATCGAACTTAATCTTTAAAAATCCTATATGTGTTTGAGTGTTTAATTTTGTAAAACTATATATTTTGGGTTACTTTGCACAGGTGCAAATAAATGCAGTACCATTGTGATTGTTTTCGGTATCTGCTGTTGTGTGTTTCAAAGCTTAGGATACAGAGAAACAAACATTTCCTGAGTCCCTGCTGTAGGTCAGTGCTTTCCTGGAAGGATAGGATTCCATAGAGAAGAAATGTAGCACATTCCAGAAAAAGGAAATCCTGCCTTCCTGATAGCTCATTTAGGGAATCACGGGTGGAGGAGTCCTGGTAGACCTTAGTATAACTTTTTAATTGTTGAAATTATTGACATTTCTTATATTACTCGTGACATTTACAGGTCGAGATCGTCTTAATTTTGCAGTCACAAGATTTCTTTGGTAGGGCAAATATAGACAGAAGACTGGTCTCACGGGACCAAATAGAGTTAAAAATACAGCTAAACTCTCAGCCTGCAGATAAACTGACAAACCTCACAGGGTGTCTCCCAGAGCAGCTGCGCATGCGCCCACCGGGCAGGGCAGGATTTCCCCAGGCACTTGGACACAACAAGAGCTTCCTTTCAAGAGCAGAGCTGAGCTCTTTGGAAGCACATTAGTTCTTAATTGTTCTTTTCCTTCTATCTCAGGATATCCCTGGTGATATTCTGATTACTTTAGAGGCCTGGAACCACACTCCATTCATCACCATCAGACTGAAAAGAAATCTATGCATTACATGCCGTTAAGGGTGTTTCTTTGTTTCTTTTTCTTTTTCTTAATGTTGCAATTTAAATCAGAGTAAATGTGACATGCACCCTCACTGCATTTGGGGATGTAAAATTTCCACCTTTTCAAAAATAAATTTTTATTGTAATACAATATATTTGATTCTATGATATTAGACTTCAAAAATAAAACCTTACAAATAGCTAGCATTCAAATGGCACACTATTACCGTGAGTGATTTAATGATTTTAAGCAGTTGAATATTATGTTGCATACTCTCTTCCATGGCTGACATTTTAGTGCAGATGGTATCAGTTACAAACAAAAAATTCTTTTGATAAAGTCTCTATTGATACCATAACATTAAAGTTAATTCTGAATAATAATTCAATCGATGCACAGTTATTGGGGGAAGTACCGTGTTTTCTGTACAACTGTATAAATATCTGACATAGCTCCCTTTCTCAAGCAGAAAGAAAAATACATGGGAATATGCAGTTCAGTGATTAATTACGTAGCATAAGTATTCTTGCTAGAGGAGTTAGGAAGAAGGGAAAGCAGTGAGAGCTGGCCTGAAGATGGACTCAGTAAGGGTAGGTACAACTGAGAGGAGGGAGAGAGGCAGGAAAGGTGTTTTTGGCAGGTTCAGAGCTGGATGTTGAGCATGAATCTTTGAGGAGAGGATACTCTGAGCTGAAGAATTGGGTCATGCTGATGTGCAGCAGGGAAGGCAGGGTAAACTGGCCACTGGGGCCAAAGTATAAAGGATCCAAAGCCCATAAAGACCAGCATCAGCAAGAAGAAATGGATGGATGGGAGAATGAACATTTATTGGTCATATATTACAAATAATCATAGGTAACATTTATTCTTAGCTTATATCCTGTGTCAGCACTGTTCTAAAAAGCTTACAAAATTTATATTGTGTTATTCTGAAAACAACTTTGTGGGTAGGTATTATTATCATTTTCATCTTAAAGGTAAGAAAATGGAGACACAGGATCTAAGACTATATTACAGAGGTAGTAGGTGGAACAACCAAGAGGTAAAGCCAGGCCATTTAGCTTTCTGAGCCCATGTATTTTAATACTTTGCCACCCAACATCACAAGGAGGCTCTAGACCTAAACATTGACAGAACTCTGCGAAACTGGTATCATTGTCCCAACGTTCAGGCTGATGTACTTGGTGTCCAGAAGCTATCACTATGTCAGTTACACTCTAAACTTCTGCTTACACAATAGTACAACATTGACTGTGATTTTAACTGCAACAAAAGGAAAATAGCTAATCAACACATTAAATCAGTAATCATAGACAGCAAAATTACATGTCAAGCACTATCCAAGGTGCTGAAAGTGTACCTCTGGGACTTGGTAATTAACTATTCTATTATATGTCTCTACATTTACCAACATGCATTTTATAGTTACTCAGCTCTTGGTGTTGTCTCCAAACTATCAACATTTACTTTGGCTTATTCTAAATTCAGCCTAACTACTCCCTACACCAGTGCTTTGAACACAAGATAGGAAACAGGGACAGAAGAGCCCAGCATCACCTGAGGAAGAAACAATTATTCATTTCCTCTGGGGTGGAGCTAGCTAGTACAGTTATGAGAGCAGAGTTGTTAAGTATTTAGGGAGTTTGAGAACTGGAAGTTAATTGGGAGTTGAAATTAGTCACACTGGTGCATCTACATGGAAATTGACAAACTCTTCAATTCAGGGCTTTTTATTTTTTGAATCCAGTTTGCCAGTACACCGCTGCCCTGTCTTCCCTTGGTGAGGTTGTTTATGTTTTCTCCTTATTCTTTCAGATGCTCAGTGTACCTCTTATTTATTTCTTATCAAATAGAGATCACACGAATGCAGAAAGAGAATGGAGCTAATATCTCTTGCGCAGCTGCTATATATGAAGCACTGTGTTGGGTCTACATATTACTTGATATTTATGACAACTCAGTGAGTTAAATATTCCTTCCATTTTCAGACTGGAAAACTGTAGCTCAGAAATCTTATTTCCCTGACATCAAACAGATAATAAGAATTGGAGTTGAATTTCTATACAAGGTATGCATGGTTTCAGGTCCTACAATCTCTCTGTTGTATCTCACAGACTCCAGCTGAATGTACCTCCATAAGTTATTCACCTAGGAGCATTTAGAATTACTAATTCTGAAGCGATTTAGTAAGTAATGAACATAGCTGCTTTGTTCATTGATTTATTCCAAAAGTACTCAGGGTGAAGAAGCTGGGCCCTAACCTAACAGTGTAGCAATGAAGGAGACAGATACCCCTACAGGAAGAGCATTAGAGTGGAAGGTGCTCCTTCCCATTCAGAAGCATTTAGAAGGTGCTTTTGGGGAGACAAAGGTAGGATTCTTGACACCCCAGAAATTCTATCACATCCCTATTCCAGTTAAAGCTGCATCTGAAAACAGTGCTTAGTACCTGCGCTCTGAGAGAATTTCTGTACCATTTGAGTTGTGAACTTAATCATGGAATCTTTATATTCTAGAGTTTAAAATGGATGCTTTTTTTTAAAAAAAATTATCAACTTCTAGTTTTGGTTTTGGTGGAAATAAATGTGAAAGTGTCTTTAGGGTATATTTGTCCTAATAACCAAAGTTTGCTGTAGATTTGTTGAAATGAAGGTGCAAGTCACACAAATTCCAAGTCTGTTGTTTATTCCCTACTTATTATACCACAGCTGTCGCTAATTCACTGACCTTTGTGGCCCTGTTTTTCTCTTCTATACGTGGTGATTATAGTCATACTCACCTTACAAGACTGGGTGACTGTGGATCAAATATATAATCTTTCCAATTTACCTTTCTACCCACCTTCTATCAATTTCCTATAGAACTCTGAGTTTTAGGAAACCCTTTTGCACTATTTTTTGATCAGTCCTCTGGACTTTCCTTCCCTGCAATGTCTCCTTTTCTCTTTATCTTTTTAATGTTGTCCTGTTTAAAGTGATAAATCAAGTGTGATCCCCCCTGAAGCCTTCTCAGTCTCTGACATCTTCAGATCTCATATTGTCTCTCAGAGTTCAGACTGTGTTTCTTTTCCTCACCTATTTATAATTATTAAATCTTTTTGTCATCTATTTTAATGCCTTGTGCTTTTGTGTTAGTGTCGTATGCCTATCTTTTCTTTCCAACAAAATGTTTTTCTCCAGCCTAGAGGCTGGGGTTGTTCACATTTCTTCCCATTTCTCATGATACCAAGCAGACTGTTATGTGCCTAGACAGCTCAAGGAGCAGCCACATGAATACATGCTAAAGTTTCACGATCCTTTCAGGAGGGCTTGGTATAGAACTGTGCACGGTGTGAATGCTTAATAAGTATTACAGTAATTACTTACATTAGTTTTGTTCTAATTGTAGCATGTTCAAAGAATTCAACCTTTGTGACAGTTTTTTTTTTCCTCCAGTTTCTTGATCTGTGGGAATTCTCATGAAAATTAACACAAAGTCATTATGAACTGAATTGTGTTCTCCCACATTTTTGTATGTTGAAGCCCTAACTCCCAGTACTTCACAGTGTGACTGTATTGAAGGTTAAGTGAGGTCATGGGGTCATTAGGGTGCACCGTAATCCAACAGGACTAGTGTCCTTATAAAAAGAGGAGATTAAGAGAGAGACACCCAGAAGAAAGACCATGTGGAGAGCCAGAGAGAAGATGGTTACCTATATGCCAAGGAGAGAAGCCTTAGCAGAGAACAAATCTGCCAACACCTTGACCTCAGAGCCTGCTGCAGTATGAGAAAATAAGTTCTCGTTGTTTAAGCCCCTGGCTGTGGGGCTGTGTTATGGCAGCTCATCCCATACTCTCTTACCACATCTCAGAAGAGCAGATTTGACTGCATTCTTTCTTTGCACCATGGATGCTCTTTGGAGCTGGCCCTTCCTTTTGGGCTCTGGAAGGAGCCAGAGCTAATTTGCAAGGCAGCCTGCTTGAGGAAGATCAGACAGGCAGCGGACTACTGCACAAGAGTAGATTCATTGCTCTGTGGCCAGACTTTGGCTACGGACATCCGCTGTGTCACCTATTGGTTGTATATCCTTAGGCAAGTTCATGGATTTCTTTTGTCTCAGTTTCTTCACTGGAGAAATGGAAGAATTGCATCTTTTCATAAGGATGCCATGAGACTGAAAGGACTTTAAACATATGAATGCATAGAACAGTGCTTGGCACATAGTCATGAATATATTGTAGCTATTATTTGAAGGCATTTACATTTAATCTGTTGTTTAATGTTACTTACCTTTAATAAGTAAAAATCAAGCAACCTAACTAAAGTCATTTTAGCACTGGAATTTAGGATCCCATGTCTTTGAATAAGTATACTAGTATACTAAAAGGCTAATTTATTCATCTCTTTATTGTATTTATATTTTTTATGAACCCAAGAAGTAATGTATTAGCACTTCCTTGTTAGAGAGAAAATACACATTCTTAGGTATTTTCACATTTTCCGGGGCCCCTGTGCCTCTTTTGCTTGGGTAACTTAGGGGATCTTGAATGATCCTGGTGAATTAATGAGGCAAACTGGCAAACTAGTCCTGATGAATGGCCTAAAAATGACTTCAATGGAATATTTTTCTTTTTATTATCCATGTTTTTCTCCTAAATTAGTGCTGTAAAACCAAGGACACAGTTTCAAAGGCATTTTTATGATTTGAGATTATTGCTGTTATTGCCCTCAGATTTTTTTCCCCCATGGGGGTTGCAGAACCAACTGCCTTTGCCCATTGCGGGCCTCTAATCTGTTATAATATGCTAATAAGTTTTAATATGGTGTGGTCTTGTGTTTATAAGCACAAACCTTATTGTAAATGTCAAAATAATTCAGATCTTAATATATCCCCTGTAGTGATACATTAATAAAGGCCACAGGAGCAAGTACTGTAGGTAGTTATTTCTTAATAGACAAGGATCTTTTTGCTATTTCATTTGGAGATCAAAACCCAGGGAGACAATAAGTAGCCAGCATTTTAATTTCTGAGTGTGGTGTTTGCTTTCCCCACAGCTGGGGGCCTTTACCTCCAAAGGCCTTTCTCATTAATCTACCACGACCATGTCAAAGACATGAGAGAGTGTTTTACTCATAATTGTCAAGTAAGTGAATAAATGTATTATATTCATCATTGGGTTATAATTATATACTGTAGTAGCAAAAGTGGTCTTTGAGCTTATCTGGTTTTGCACCATTGCTTGGCCAATAAGAACAAAGGGGTTGACTGACCATGGACCTTGCCTGAGTCAGATCTGGAGCCCAATTCACTTGATTCCACTGTCCAATCTTAATTTTGATTTTTAGTTACACCATCTAGAATAATGATTTGAGGGAAGGGGTCTAGTTGTTAGACTTCATTACATTTTACTGAAACTTACAGCTTTGAGAAAAATACAGAAAATAATAAAGTGGTCTAGTGATTTTTGGTATCTGTACAACAAAAAGATCTCTACATATAGTTTGGCTGCAACTATACATAGAGGCCTTTTTTTCACCTTTACTCAGGAAAACCCCCTGCTTCTTCATTATTTGGCTCCCCCGGGAGAGCGGAACACTAACTTGAATCAAATGGAGCCTGAAACAAAGACTCTGTCTAGATGTTGTGGTGAAACTCAACACATCTGTATTTTATTTTGCATCCAGGAGGCAGCACACGCAAACAGTCCAACCTATTTTCATTCTTCATCATTTGATTCTTAATAACCCTGACAGAGGGAAGATTATGCTGCTGAGCAGGTTGCTAGAACCCCAGATCACATCCCCTCACTGTTCTTATATGATGTGGGTTTACACGGTAATGACTTAAAAGTGTAAGAGGCGAGTTTCAAGCAGCACATGACAGAACCCGGATCTGGAAGGCGTGTGTTGTGACCTATCCGTGATATCCATGCTAGAGGAGCACATGATTTTCTCTGCATCTTCATGTCAGTTAGGTCATGCCACTAACTCCTGGTTCAGGTCACATTATTTTTTAGACAAATATTGTGAATTAGGTATGAGAAAGCCTGGCTTTCCCATGAACTGTGGGATCTTGGCCTCTTTGTTCTAATCCAATGCTTTTGCATGCCATTTTCTAATATGTAAAGTGGGAGATGTGTTAAAGTACATTTTATCCCCATGATATTTTTATTGAGGTAATACACTCTGCTTCTAAAGGAGAATGGGTGAGAAAGAAGGTGATATTTCCCACAGTGGTGAGACTGACAGGACTTCTCCCTGTCCCTGTGTAGTGTGACTCCAATATCAGGAGGGGATGGCTGAGTCCAAGCACATCAGTTCATTGACATGGCTCAGAGATTCTTAAACATGAGATGATCCAGTCAGAACACAAACTCAGTCTCTCCACCTCACCATAGGTTTGGAGACTTATGGAATGTACTTCTTGTCTGTAGGCTTTGAGGCACTTTGATGGAAGATTATTTTTGATATTTAGAAAACTGTCAGGCAGCCTTTTGGAAATTTGTAGCTGCTGTGATTGACAACTGGTTTCAGATACATATTTTTATTGCTTTGGATAAGCATGAGTGCATATCAGAACGAATTGCTGAGTGTCGCGGAGTAAAAGGAAAGGGGGGTTTCTACTTGTATGATCTTTAAAGATCTTAAAGGAATAATTTGTAAAGCAAATTGGCCAAATACCATTTAAAATAGTCTAAGTGAAGGTTACCTTTGCATGTACAAAATAAACTTGGGAATTAAATTGGAGGCCTTTTTTTTCCATTTGTGTGCTAGTTGTAGGGTGTGCAAACTATTATTAGATTTTTTCTTTCTTGCCAGTGTTTTAAGACTGTTCATTCAAGTTACCATATGATTTCTTTGTTAAAAATGCTATAGGAAGTTATATATGCTTCAAACCAGTCCTCTATTTACTATTTATTTTCATGAAGCTTTACTTATTATTATTATTTTAAGTAAGAAAAACTGAGGTGCAGGGATAGTAAGGATTTGGACAACATGTAAAGACATTTTTCTGACTTTATTCAAGTCTGTGTACCACTTTTCAGGCTTAATTCACATTTTTTAATATTTTATAGGCACGTTTTCAAGGTAAAGAATATATAAAAGGTTGGAGGACTAAAAAGCAAATGCTTCTTTCTCCTTCCATTAGGGAATGCTTGAATTCCATTAATGTAAAACATTTTCTGTTGAGATAAGACAGTATATTCAACTCACAGCCCAAACACAACACTGTCATTTCACCTTCTGTTACTGACCTCCTTGGAAGCCTATATAACATTAGCAAAATTATAATTCTAACTTTTTCATATCAGTTTCCCAGTGTGTAAAAATGGAGGTGATTATGGAGTAGAATTGTTTCCCTTCATTTTAAGAAGACTCTGAAACACTTGTTTTTCCGACGGGCACTAAGGTCCCCCTTTAAACCTCTTGTTCTGGTTTCCTGGACAGATTGTCCAAACCAGGTCTCTCTGGTTGACCAGTTGACCAGATCACTGCCAGCAGAGAATCACATTGTAGTGCTTCTCTGGCAGGTCCACACAACATTTTTTGGAGAATTAACTAATGGTTAAATAAAAAGCATAAGAGATCACTGGGGAAGGGGGGTAGAATCGAAGAGTAATCCACTATGTAGTTCAAAAAAGTCATTAGATTAAAGTGAGCTTGATTGGGTTTTACAATAAAGAGGGAATCAGAAGGGAGCACATTTCTTTTTTCATTGATACAAGAAATCACACATATACTGTTTGGGCCTTTAAAAATTGTTCAACACTCTAATCCAGTAAGACTCATGGTAGAGGCATTGTTTTTTAACAGCTATACCACAAAACATGCTGTTGGTAGGAAATGATATTATAGGGCACATTATGTTCACCTGTGTGTTGAAGACCACATCTTGGATCTTAGTTCTGAGATCCACAGCAAATGTGGGTACTTCAGAACTGCAGACTTCAGAGTGTATCTTAATCCCATTTGCCTTTTAATGGCAAGAACTTCAAGATTGAATTTAGATTCCAAAACTTAAAACTGGCAACAGGTAGATAACATAGTGAAATAAACTAGCATTTCTTTATCAGTATGATTCTGCATGTTTTACTTAGTTTTCTTGTTGCCAAGTTCCTTCTTCCATCACAGTGATTGGGCATATGGGTCATAGCTTGAAATCCTCTATTATAATTAGAGAAACAAACAAATCTCCCCTCCCTATAAAACAAACAAACAAACAAACACACACACACACACACACACACACACACAACCGCATGAGATGCTAGTGTGGTCTTCAGCTGGGTGTGTCCCCTCTCTGCTGCCTTCCTGTTGTCAGTTGATTCCTGCTATTCTACAGTGAAGCTGCCTGTAGGCAGGCTGACCAGCTGCTGCTAGGTCACAGCTGCCTCTGCTAAATTACACTCCTGCTTCTCCACCCCATTTCTAAATGACTGGCTGTTGCTATCTGTTGCTTTTACCACCCTCTGAAAAGCTGGCAAAACAGCTTGGAATCTTTAGTTTTGAATACTCTTTAGGGCATGCAAAGCTTGTTTCTTATTTTCTAGATATGCATCATACACACAGAATTCTTTTCTACGATAGAACACAGGCTCTCAGGCAAATGTTTGAGAACTTACTGGAAAGACATGTGCAACACACACCCACATTGAGTCACATACCATAAATATGCATGGTTTCTGCCCATGAATGTGAGTATCACTATTATTTGATATTTAAATTTTATATTTTTTGTTACTAATACAAAATCTAGACTCACTATTTCTATGTTACATTAAGAAAAAGGACAGCCAGAGAAGTAACAGAGAGTGGACACTGTTGGGAGTGTTTAGGAACATTGCTGGACAGATCTGAGATCGCCTAATCTGAGAAAGGCTTAGTATGGCTCATTCATAAGAGCTCTCCCTGTCATGAGGTCTATCATGGGAATGGGGCTTAGAGACTCCAGAACAACACTGTCTATTAGAAATACAATGTTGCTTGTGCTAGACCCTTAGAGTGTACTCCACTTAGCTAATTCTTATTTCTTAGTGGGCCCACTAAAAAAAACAAAACAAAACAAAACAAAACAAAAAAACAAGCAACAAAAAACAAATAGTTAAAATTAATTTTTATCTTGTATTCTGTTTATCCCAGTGTATCCAAAATACCATTTCAACATATAGTAAACATATAATTATTGGCATAACACAGAGTCTGGCACAAATAACACTTCTTTTTCTATTACATAAAAGTCTTTGATTACAAAATCACAAGCATGTAATTCCGTAACATAACAATATCACACTCAAGCACCTCCTATGGCATTTTAGGTAAAATGTTTAAATTGCTGTCCATCTTGTGTGACACAGTCAGATACCCTACCAACCATAGTCAATGGCATTACTTCTGCCAGACTCTGTATATTATTTTCTTTTCATTGATAATTAAGTATGCATTTTACAGTTCTATAGCATCTGTATTCATAGTAGAGGCATTACAAATGTTCAGTAGCTGCGAGTATCTAGTAGCTACTGAATCGGAACGAGCAGATCTAGGGGAACGATAGATAGGCTATTATGTCCCTTACACAGCAACTTCAGAAAATCAGGCATCTCTCAGTTACCTGATTTGACTAGTGCTGAGTGGCATTTACATGGGTGATTCCACGTAGGCAGCACACAGACTTGTATTCTCTTACAAAACTTAGAAGCCCAATTTTTCTTCTCACTCAGATAGATGACGTCATTCCAGTAAGCCAGAAATCCACATTCTAGTAAATTGTGAACTTTTTCTCCCCAATTAGGGTGATGATGTAATTACTTGAATCATTCCAGTAATTATTAACTTTCAGAGGTGGTATATGGGCAATTTGTAATTCTGATATTATTTACATTGTCACAACTTTCAAGATTTTATATATATCTTATGAGAGTTGAGGATTCACTGTGATGGAAATTGATATGGTGATACATTTAAATTACTTAAGGATCACAGTTTTCTTGCAAAGTTAATCTGTAGAACAACACACTTAAATGCAAAATAAAGCATCATTACAATGCTGTACAATATGGAGAAAAATTTACTACTTTCTATGGAAAGCAGAAGTAATAAGTTTCATGGTGAAATTCCCTAGGAACACCTCACAACTTAACATCTTATTCCTGCCGAGTAGCATGGCCTCTTTGCAAGCGCTCTTCCCCTGTCCAAAAGGAAACAGAAAATCAATGAAAACATCAACAAGTAAAGTGAGCCAGGTGCTTCAGAGAGGAAATAGAAAATCAATAAACAGGCAGCAGAGTAAGTTCTATGGTAATATTTGTAAATAAAATTAATATATGTTAGAAGGGAAAAGTGTGTGTGTGTGTGTATAAAATGTACAGAGCCATTTAATGCACACTAATACAGAGATGTTAACCCCTCAGAGAGTGTGGGCTATGAGGCTTTCTGCTTGCTTTTGAAGCAAAGCAGGGCTAGAACTAACACTAATGCATCATGATATAATTAGTTATTGGGCACACAATTGTAATTTAGGTAGTATTTATACTTCCTGATCTTCCTCATCCTATATTACCTGAATTAAATTCTGGTGCAAAATTATTTAAAGATGCTGAAACCTAGAAACTTTATTCTCATCCATCTTTTTCATAGTCAGACCCTTCTGACCAAATGTAACATTTAGATTTTTCTTCTTTGTTTGGTCATGGTGTAAATCTGACACTGTTTCATCCACATATTTAAAAGACATAATGTTATCTTTTCTAGAAGGCTTCAGATATTTATAGAACAAAGCTTAACATGTGAATAAGAATCAAGTTTATTTGAAATAGCTCTTGATCTATATACTTAATAATGACTTTTAAATCACCTCTAGGTATTTTAAAAATGGTAAAATCTTTAGAATTATAAAGTTGCACTTTACGTTTAATGGAGATGATATTTTAGTTACTTGATATTATAGGATGGGCCTACAATAAATAGAAAAATAAATATATCCTGAAAAGATATTATAAATTCCTGTTTTAATCAAGAAAATATGAGATAATAAGAAATAAATTATATGACTATGAAAATAAATTTTAAGGCTGCATTTACTTTTAAAATAAAGTTTTAATTTTAGAAGTTTTATACTTACAGAGAAATTGTGAAGATAGTGCGGAGAGTTCCCGTGTATCCCATGCCCAGTTTTCTCTATTATTAATATGTTACATTAATATGGTAGATGTTGTACAATTAATGAGCCAGACTTGATACATAGTTTTATTTTAACTTAGGGAAGAAGGTCATGAGGCTCTGAATATCAGCTTCCAATTTGGTCAACTTCTGGACTACTTTAAAAATAAATCCTTTCAAATATCTTGTCAAGTTTCAGTTGGGACAAACAGTAAATTTTCCTGGCAGTATTGAACAAAGCCCTGGGCACAGGAGCCATCCTCAAAAATGATGCTGAGGACACTACCCTCCCAAGATCCATAGCTTCTCCCAAAGAAAACCAAAGGGAAGAAAGACTCAGACAATTTCCCTGAGGGCGGGCAGCAGTCCGTAGGATCCTAGGCATAAATAAAGTACAACCCACATTGCGGTCCGGCCACATCTAACTTCAAAGGAGTGCAACACCCATTTCTGTCCAGACAGATGTGGGGGCTCCCAACTTGACAGTCACCAAGCCAAGTTCTCAGGTCAAAAACGAGACAAGAAAGCAGTTGCTGTCCCCGGCAGAGAAAGCACGGACCACCAGTGGGTACCCAAAAGCTAATTCATGGGGAACAATTCAAAGATCTCATTCTTACAGGTGATTTTTGCTAGCAATGTGAATCTAGAAAGGAAAGGATGTGAAATTTTACTTTCTTCTCTTGACTGGGCACTGTCGAGGGATGTCTGGAAGAGCTTGGTAGGAATTCCCGCTCTGCTGGCTTCTGCCAGTGTCTCCAGAATCCCACCTAAAAGCTCTGGAGTGAGTAGGGTGTCCCAGTGGGTCTCATCCTGGTCACCAGAAACTGTAGAGGAGGAAAATAACTTTCCCTCTAGCCTTTATGGTGAGTGCCTGGCCGAGACCCCTTTTCTCTAGGACACTTCCTAAATGGATGTGTTCATCTAGGTTGAGTGCTCCACGGTAGCTGCTGTGATTCAGGGTTATCTTTGGTAAGGTTAACCTACGCATTCAGCCTTAAAACAAAATTTGACTTGCCCGAGGTCTTACACAGGACACACAGTCCAGCTTAAGCTGGACACACAGTGGCCCCAGACTCAGTCCAATTTCCAAGCAGACCCAGTCCGATCCTGACTGGTTTCTGGACTGGGTCCAGGAAGCTCAAATGAGGCCTGAAAGCGGGTAACGCAGAAGCTGTGGGGCATCTCTTTGGGTTCTCTGTTCTAACACCAGATTTTAAAAGGTAAACTGGGGCATGGATGAAAAAGGCAAAAGGATTAAGCAAAAACAAAAATAAGAAACAAACAAACCAAAAACCTAAACAGCTCATAGACACAGATAACAGCTTGGTGATGACCAGAGGGACAGGGAAGTGGGGAGAGGGTGAGAGGGGGTGGTAAATGGTGATGGAAGGAGACTTGACTGGGGGTGATGAACACACAGTACAATATACAGATGATGTGTTGTGGAATTGTATGCCTGAAACCTACATAATTTTATTAACCAAGGTCACCCAATACATTCAATAAAAAAAAATTCAAGTTTATGTGAGCAGAGAATTGATTGAAATTAGACAGTGCCAAACTG
Source organism: Anoura caudifer (assembly GCA_004027475.1). Lineage (NCBI taxonomy): Eukaryota > Metazoa > Chordata > Mammalia > Chiroptera > Phyllostomidae > Anoura > Anoura caudifer. The sequence goes on from PVKU01000036.1 coordinate 658,410, forward strand.
GAAATGGTTAGGAGAGTAAGTGACTGAAGGAAAGTAAGGAAATTTTTGATTGGCTGTAGCTTAAAGCCTGCTTAGCTGTGATTGGCCATGTTTAGCAGTTTGATTTCCTAACCTTGAGGCTGTTTCAGGCTTAGATTTTGGTCTGCTTACCTAGGATATTGTGGTATTACAGCTACCTCAGTCTCATGCCTCCTTGTTTAATTAATTTATCAGTACCAAGACATTGACTTGGAAAGCAAATGTGAATACACATTCTAAAAAAGCGAGCAAATGTTGGTTTAAAAGTAATGGTAGAGCACAATGGGAACTTTATGGTGACAATTTCACTTATAGTATTTACTTAGTAAAATGTTCACATGCACAAGCACACTGGGCATATTTCATATCTGTGGCACTTATACTTTGAAACCTGTGCTTCATCTTTTATAAGTGTTATTTAACCTAGATCCTTATATTTTTGGAGAACATTACAAGATACTTTTATAATGTGTATGTGTGTGAATCACCAGCTGTAGCATTTTATGTTGTGCTTAAGAATGTCACTGCATTCCTGGCTGGTGAATATAAAGCACTCATTTCCCATTTGTTGGAAAAAATAAAAAATTAAATGTGTAACGAGTCCTATGGTTAGACTTAGAGATTTGGGGTTATTTAAGTGTTTCACCCTTTTCCTTTTCCATTGTTCTATTTCAGAGCAAAGTGAATGTAGAACATTCTAGCATTACACATCTGGGGGAGTACCAGGACCTTTACAATGGCAGCATCAAAGAGACCTAGGGAAATACGTGCTCTGAGCATTTAATAACACCCCTACCATGACGTAGTGGGCATTTCCCTACTCCTGTACTAAGAAAACATAGCGCTGGGACTGTGGGTGAAGTTAGGTGTTGAGGAATATGTCGCATTTGAAATCTCCGTATTAACTGTTTTGTGTGATATTTGGTTTGACTTTGTTAGAGAGTTGGGGGTTGTTTGAGTCTTATTACTATAATTTATAACAAGAATAGACTAAAAAGTGATGATTTAGTAGTTGGGATAGACATATAATTTAAAATGCTTCTTAAATTTTCAAGTTCAATTCACAGCATATTTGTATGCTAAACAATTTTATTAAACACTCTTACAAAATCACAATCTGCATTTCAGACATGATCTGAGTGAATTCTTTCCTATTAGATGCATTTCAACAGTTTTTGCTTCTCTGACAAAGGTTTCTGGAAGAATGAACTCCCCTCATTTACCCCCTTTTCTTTTAAAAACTGTGAGCAGCAAAATGACCATCTCTCTGCCCCCCTGTCTCTGTGGCTAGTAACAGCATTTATAGGGTGTACAGCAGGTAGGGTTGCTCCAAATCCCTTCCCTAAATAGGCAGGCCAGCCAAGTAGCTTTGACTTGGTGAACACATCCATTGTAGGGAAAATGCCCTATATTAATTGTTTGCAAACTTTCCACGGGGCATGAAATGTGTGCAGAATTGCTGAGGGCTATTTGCCCTTCAAAAGACTTCAGATCTTCCCCAGCCTGCAGACTCGGGCCTTTGCCATGGATGCAGCAGCAGCTTCGCTTTCCTGACAGCAGGAAGCGCTCTCTGTCCCACTTTCTCTTCTGAACTTCCGCTAAACCTCAAAATTTCTGTATTTTCCCCTCTTTTGCTAAAGCTAGTGATCACATGCTGAGTAAATAATCCATAGACCAAGATCTGCTGTCCTGTTAGGGTTGTTATTCAGCCTCCAAGCCCCTGATGTGGGAAGCCTGCCTGCTCAGTGTTCCCTGGTAGGCTTCCTAACTGCCACCCCTGCTGGGGACCCTCCCCCTGGCTTGCAAACGCACAGAACTCCCTCGTAGTGCCCTGACTATATTTGGAAGAACTAATTGGTGGTTCTGGTGTCTTTGTTAAGAAAAAGTGACACTTTCTGAAGTTAATAAAAATCTCTTCAACTACAGCCTTTTATCAGAGGTAACAAAACATTGTTTGAACAAATATGCTCTCAGTAGCGATGACAGTTCCTCCCTGCCTTTCAGAGCCCTCGACATCTCCTGGAAGAAAATGGTAGAAGTTCCTTGAAGGTGCAAAATTAGTTTTTGAATAATGGCATTTCCTGATAGAAGATTTTATTTTGAATCAGTAACTCATTTAAATCAGGTTCCAATTTGAATGCACCAGCATTTTTATGCTATATATTTAAGTAATATATTTCCCAGTTGTTCTTAAGCAAGTTTTGATATCTATTCCCAACTGTACAACCACTTTTCATGATGTTATTGACTATTTTGGAGAAAAAAACATTTATCAAATATCACAATTAAGAAAGTGACTATAATAATTTAGGTGTGTTGTTAATAAAACTAAAAGGGGTTCCTTTTCATCATTACTAATAGAATTTTCTTGAGAGAATGAGAAAGAGAGGGAGACAAAGAAGGAAATCATACTTCTTGGGGATAGAAAGTTTATCTCAGTTGAACAAAACTTGATTTATTTATTAGTCTAAATTAAGCAACTTTAGTTTCTCAATATCTGAGGTCTAATACCAGACATGCTTTAAAAATTTTGTTTAATGGCCATTTGTAAATGCTAAACTCATGTCTTCTTTTTCAGTGAAAAAAAGAACAGATTAATCCATTTTTTTTTACCTGTAATGCAACACGCATGGGTGACTGGAGAGAGGAGCACTCATTTCTCCCCTGCTCCCTAATGCCCGCCAACTACTCTCAAGTCGCCCACACAAAGTTTAGTCAGAAGAGACTGATGACCTTAGAACTTTCTCTGAAGGAATGTTGGAACCAACCACTGTTATACCATGGTGCTCTCTTACCAAGTATTTGGACAACTTGGGAAAAGAGAAAAGTCTAGCTTTTTCATAATCCGTTTGCTGTACTATTTTAGGAGTTTTATTTTGTATTCTTTATAAAATTTAGATTTCTTTAAAAAAAGAGAGTAGAACATATTAAGTGATGTAATTTTTTTTAAAAATGTATTTTATTATGGTCTGCACAATTAGCATGAGCTCTACCTTCCTAAATTTTTACTTCTCCAATTCGTATCGCTGCCTGTTGGTGCAGCAGTGTTCAGCCAACCTCTAGAACTTCTTCATCTTGCTTAATTTAAACCTTAGGCCCATTTACTAGTAACTTCCCATCCCTGCCCAAGCCCAGGCCACCACCATTTCACTTCTCCATTCTCTGAATTAGACTATTTTAGATACCACATACAGGGTGGGGCAAAAGGAGGTTTACAGTTATCCAGATGGAAAATATAATAATAAATAAATAACACAAAAATAAACTCTGTGTTTCGTGTATTCACAACCATGAGCCTCCTTTGCCCCATCCAGTCTGTGCAGAATCATGAAGCCCTTGCCTTTCTGTGACTTAGTTTACTTAGCACAGTGTCCTCAAGGTTTGTCCACATTGTTGCATATTGTACAATTTCCTTCCTTTTGCAGGTTGAATAGTGTTCTGTTGTTTGTAATGCCACCTTTTCTGTGACCAGTCATCTGTTGATGGACATGTAGGTTGTTCCCAAATCTTGGCTGTTGTCAGCAGTGCTGCAGTAAACATGGACCGTGAGTCTCTCTCTGAGGCCTGATTTCAGATCCTGGGGATAAGGACCCACAATGGGATGGCCAGGTCATATGGCAGCTCTGTTTTTAGCGTGTTGAGAAGCGTTCATGCTGTTTTGCATAGTGGCCGCACCATTTGGCGTTCCCAACGGTAGTGTGCAAGCACCCCGACATTCCACATCTTTGCCAACACTTGTAGTTTTTGATGATAGCCACCCTGACAGGTGTGAGGTGATATCTCCTGATTTTGGTTTGCATTTTCCTAATGATCTGTGGTGCTTAGCACTTTTCATGTACCTGTTGGCCATGCAGTTGCCTTTTTTGAAGAAAAGTTTGTTCAACACCTTAGCCCATTTTTTATATTGCTATTAGTTTATTTTTTGCTTTTGAACTACAGTTACTTATATGTTTTAGATATTAACCCCTTAACAGATGTATGGTTTGAAGATACTTTGTTTCATCCTATAAGGGAGATCTGCTTTGGTTTTGTTTTATTTTTAGCCTTGAACTACCAAATTCAGTCTTTAGGGTTCGTTGCATAATCGAAAAGGACACATGAACACATTCTGTTTAGGTGTGTAGCACATCATCTGATTGTGAAATACATGTGCCAGTGGTTGGCACCATTGAAGTTTAGAAACAGTTTACTACAAAAATTCAAGTAAAGTAACTTAACAGTTTTGAAGAGGAAGCTATCATTAATGTCCTTTCTTTTATATGTTAGATTTCCATATGTTCAGCACTAAAAATTATAAAGGTAAAAGGACACTTAACTAAATTCAGAAAAATCTTGAATTAAGATGTAAAATAAATATATATTTACCATTTGAGTCACTTATTAATTGAACCATCAACTTAACAAAAATGTAGGATTTTTTTTTGTATCAGACACTGTATAAAGTATGGGCGATACGAAGGGATGAAAGGGACTCTCCTGCCTTCACTGACCATGGAGAATTATAGCACTTCTAATGCAAAAACAAAAAAGTCTCAAACCAAGTAAAATTTAAAATACAAACAAACAAAGAGAAAACAAAATCTACTTAGGTATTAGCACCAATCAGCAAAGAGATCTGAGGTTCTTGTTTTGAAAAGGCAGCTGGACTTTTGCAGGGTGTCCCTCTTGTTTTGTGAGATTAAACTGAGGCAATATTTTCAGAAAGTATATTATTCAGTCTACAGAAAACAAGCACCCTTTTTCTTAGTTTGCATAAAAAGACACTGAAACAGGTTAAATAAAAAGGACAGTATTTATTTGATGAGAGATCCAAGACTCAACTGGATACTTGTTTCTAAGAGGGGAAATATTTTCTCACTTTATCACTTTCTTCATAATCTCACACTGGAGCCTCCCTCGGCTGCCTGGCTGATTCACCTGGTGGAGATGATCTTTCTGAGTGGAAATGCCGGAGCTCACCGCGCCTCACCCGTGACATTTTTGTCACTGTGAGGTTTTCTCAAGTAATTACATTTAGGAAATGTTGCCTTTTTATTGTTGTCAAGACTGAAGCCCCGAACCTAGATTATGAAGTTTGGAATGATGCAAATATATAAATATGAAATTAAGAATTTAGATCTTGATTTGTGACCGTATTTTGCCATGTATAATGCGCACGCATGTTTTTAGTCCAAACCTGAAGGGAAAAAATCTTCTGTTTTATTTTTTTAATTCCATTTTTATGTATTTATATTTAGAATCAAAACCAATTATCATATTTCAGGGTATTATTTTGCATACAGATATCGTTATTGCTTTCTAGAGTTATACTTTTAATACATAAGCATAAATAAAAGAATTAAAAGCATTTATATAGATACAGAATTACTACTACCCATGTATAATGTGCATCTCTCAAAAATTTGGGCGGAAAGTGTGCATTACTCATGACAGAATAATGGTAAGACAGGGGCTGGCCAGTTTCTTCTACGAAGGGCCAGGTAGTAAACCCTTTGGGCTGTGCAGACCCTGTGTCCTGGGCACTGCATCCGCTGTGGTGTGAGAAGTCTGCCACCAGCAGTGCATAAGGGAACAGGCATGGGTGTGTGCTAATAAAGTTTTATCTGCACAAACGGTCAGTGATCTGGCTTTGGCTTGTGGAACACAATGTGCCAGCCCCTGCATTGAAAGAAATGTGGAGTGAGTGGGCACTTATATTTACAGCAAATATTAAGGTGCCTTTGCTGATAAATCATTGCTCCCAAGCTGAGGTCCATTAATGGCTGGGGAGACACAAGCTGCTAGCCTCTCAGCTCCATTTGAAGAGATGGATTTCTCCTTTCCCTCAGCCAGACAGGGTCCTGAGGGCTCATTCAGTTCCAATGCTCCTTCCAACCCCCTTTTGGTCAGTGCTTATTCCAACCCCTTTTCTTGCCATGGCATGTATGGGAAAGAATAGGATAAAGCATGCTTGGGTAAATGGATGAAGCCGCCCCTTGGTGATGGAAAACGAGCTGGGGCTCTAGACTTCCAGCCCTTGCCGCCGACCTCCAGGATGGTCACCCGTGTGCAAACCACAGGACTGGGATGCACTGGCTACATCCTTCATTCTACGGAGTAATTCAGGAATTTTTTGTAGTAGAGATAGAAAAAGCAGCTGGCAATTTTGATGATGCCTTTAAATTCTAAGATTTTTTACTAAATTCTCTTCCTCCTCAGTTCTTTGCAGGCTTCCATGCCATTCACTTTCTTAGGAAAATGCAGGTTATGCAAAGTATCCAGAAGTCACTGCTGTCTTCCAGGGTGACCCAGTGTGAAGGTCAAGGTTATTGTTCTCATTCTGCCTCCAACTGTTTATGTCACTTTGGGCTATTCATTTAAAACCACAGGGCGTCCATTTTCATTTTTGTGAAGAAGCTTGGAAAAACAAGATGTTTTGTAGGTCTTATTCAGGACTAACATATATATATATATAACATCCACCTTTCAAAATCTGACACAAGCTCTTTTTCTCGGGTCTCCCTGCTCTGTGAGCCCTGTTCCTGCATCGTTGTTACTTACTTATGAAATCAGAATACCAAGGCTCTCAGCTTCTTGAAGAGGGAAGTCAGCTCACTGCAGAGGTGTGAAAACAATGTACATTAGCATCTCATCCTATCTGTCCCTGGAAACCATGAATCACAGTAAACTACCTGTGCTGCTGGTACACACAACCGAAGATGTCCCTGGCTCCAAGTAGGGTACAGATTTGGGTCACAGAGGCATGTGGCAGAAGGGATTCTGCATGCCAGCACTGAGGAGCCAGGCAACTTTAGCGAGTGGCTCAGAGGTGTTCGAGATTCCCACAGATGGATGAGTAGGGGCAAAGCTGGACAGGGCCACCACCATGTCTACCCCCCTCCCATGTCCAGTCCTTGGTCACATGGCCCTGTGTGACTGTAAGTGAGTCTGGCACACATACCTAGCTGCTTGCATAGAGGAAAAGGAGTTAATGTTTGGATTTGTGTGCACTTCCTCCATGGTGTGTACATGTTCAGGATCACCCAAGAAGCATAAGAATACACCTTAGAATAAAATAGGGGAAGCTCTAATCCTCAGATTCTGGGAGATTGCTGAGACATCAACCATGGGAATAGGGCTGAGCTTAGGTCTCAAGTCTACAACTGCACATTGGACTGTAAGGAGAACTCGGAAGGGCAGCAGCCAAGTGAAGGATGCATTGCAGATAAACTCCGACTTCACTGTAGAGATTTTACAGACATATATTCATGTAAACTGCCAGAACTCTAAGTGTTAGAAACCCGTCTTCCCAATAGATCAGATGAAATGGTTTGAAAAGGCACATAATGATTAATTGGTGTGTGTTTGGTAAGTAGGTCCTTACTCTAGATCCACGTTCATACGCATGCCCACACGTGACCTCTCCTCTCATGCTCTCTAACCCTCATGTGCGAAGTCTTTATGTTCCCCTGCTAGCCTTCATATCTGTGATATATGATACACTAGCACCATCTGATATAGAGGCTCCTGGGAACATTCTTAAGAATTATGGATGTAAGCAGTGAGATGGTGTCCTTTTATGTTCTTAAGGTTGCAATTTGTGGGCTACTTCAAACAGTCCTATTTGCTTATATAAAACAAATGAAAGGTTAATATCAAATACATACAAGCCAGTGATATAGACTATTAATCTAAATTATTTGATGTTCAAAGAACAATCTATTGTTTTTTCAGAAGTATTTTATATTTTTAGTATAGCTGCTAGTGAAAACTTATTAAATTTCCCAGTCCAAATCACAGGAAACAAACTTACTTGTTTCATCTATGCACCTGTACTGAAACCATTTTTCCAGAGACCAGATGCAGTCACCAATGTACATGGAGCTTGACGGTAAACCAGGCACCGCATAGCTTTTAATAAACTGTGGTTTGGGTTCATAATGTTCGGACTCCATAGGTTATCAGAAAATGGCATTGATGTTCTTTCTCAAGCTGACATTCATAAACACTCTCAAATTGCTTTTTAATGCAGGCTTTTATTTGATGCCTTAAGACAACACTTTTAATTAGTATTTTGTGACTAAATTGGGATATTCAAAGTTGTTTTTTAAACAAAGTAACCTCCTCTATATAAAACTCACCAGAAGCTATAATTTGCCAGCAAAAATCTGGGCAGCTGAATCGACAGGACAAAGGAACATCACAGAGATCTGAATCACGCAGGTGGCTGTATTCTCTGCATCTGTTTCAAATTCGAATATTAATTTAAAATGAATTTTAAAAAGCATTGTTTTCTGTCCCTGCACCATTTCTCGAGGGCCACCTGACCTCTCCCAGCCCTGCTCTCTCGATCTGTTTCCCCACAATCTATATTCTTGTACCTCGAATCCCCTTTTGACATCTAGCACAATGTCTTTTTTTGTCACCTTAATTGTTTCTTGTCGGTGTCCCCTTCTCCTCTGCACATTCTAGAATCAGTGTTTTCCCAGCCTCTTTTTCTGAATCGAAACAGGAATCTAACTGCAGGTGTTACATGTGTAGCCTTCCAGCCCTCTCTTTGCTCACAAACAGCAATGTGGAGATCACACGACTTTACTTTTGTTCAGATGGTGAATATCTCTGAGGACACGGCATGCCCCCCTCGGAATCGGAACTTGGATGTCTGAGTCTTAAAGACCTGTGGACTCAGTTACTTGCTCTTCTTGTGCACCCAGAGTGTTATCATTGAACTAACTCTTACATGATTTTAAGTGTTTCATCACTAATGCACTTAATTCCAAATTAATTTGAAAAGCAGATCCTTAGTTCCTCCTGAAGTCCTCTCAAATCCTTTTGGAAACAAAGTCAATATGAATAAATGCTGAAACTTACCCTTGAATACACTTTCATTCCCCACTTGTTTCGTTTGGAATTTTGTCTAAGAGAAGATTTTTCCTTAAAAGTGGTGTGTCACGATTGTTTTCTTTCAGGGAGATTGAGCGCTGTCTGGTCTCACCCACCATTTATTTTCATGCAAATGCAAACCTTATGGTCTGCTTAAACACCAAGAGTGGCTTTGTGGGGGATGCTGCCCCATCAAGTCTACCCCAGATGTGTGTGCCAGCAAGGTGCCAGCTCCTCTAGCGCTGTCCACCCTGCTCTACACCTTGTCCCCTCCTGGGCTGCCTCCTTTAGGGTACTGACCAGCCGCTGGTGTTATCTGGCCCCTGTGGTACAAGTTCAGAAACCAAGCTGCCACACTCTGCAGCAAGGACTTCCAACCTTGACCGTCTAAAATCAATACAATTGGTTAAACTAGCTTTACTTGTTTATCTTAAACTAGACAGGATAGTATAGGTTAGAATGTAATGGAACTGGCCAGCATGGAACAGAGTGGTAAAATATCACTATGCAGCTATGTAGGAAGGCTAAGCATTGTCTCATTAAACAGTTATTTCAGTCATTTAATATCTGTAATAATATATGTATTATGTGGTCAACAAAGAGCATGCTGTTGCCTGAGTTTAGAAATTTATAACCAAAAACCTATCATATGGGCCTCAGAGTCTCGCATAAACCTCTTGAGGTTTTATGTATAGTTGTACATACGTGTGTATTACATACACATGTATGAATATTTACATGTTTTTATACTTTGTTTTTAGGGGGTGAAATCCTAGCTTACATTGGGCTTTCATGTGGAGCTCGTAACTCATAAGCAGAGGAGCCGTATCTTTAGGAAGAGGCGTTCTAATGGAAAAGTCTATGGAACAGTGAAGCCCGCATCAAAATTGGTTAGCATTCAGCGGGTTATTGTCTTTTCTTCCACACCAAGGAGAACCATATTTTGTTGCTTTGTTGGTGAGAATTGTTCATCTTAAAGAAATAGATGAATTTGATTAGGTTAGAGAAACAGAGAAAAGTAATGCCTGCCCTGTCCCTTAAAATTCACTCAATAACTTCTCTGTTTGATGTCTTTCCTGTCCAAGCCATCTCTCTATGCCTGAGACTACAGATTCATAATGAATGTTCATTCATAAAGTTCTGGCTGCCAGGCATAGTTCTAGTGGATTTCACAAGGTGGTTTTATTTAGTCCTACACAAACCTTGGGGAGGAGGTGCTATCTCCCTTGTACAGGGAAATAGAGGCTTAGAGAACTACAAAGATTTATACAAATTCAGTAGCTTCACAGAAGACTAAGCTGGAATCAGAACATATGTTTTCTGATTGTAAGCTGACTGGGTTCCAGGACGCATGTTCAGTGAATGGATTTCTGCTTGTCTGGTGCTTTCACGTACCTACCTTTCTGTTTTCAGGCTGTCGTTCATACCTTTGGATCAGCTGTGCCACCGTACTTCATAAACCATCCTCAGAGGGCTGTTTAATGCATTACCCAAATTAGTACACGCTTGAGTGTAAAAAAAGTGCTTTATGAGTGAGTCCCACTGTCCCAGGCAAAGCAGGATATGCGGTCACCCAAAATGACATTAGCTTGTGTGGGTTCTCTCTAGGACATCGTCAAGCTGGAAGAACAGTGAATTTCTATTTGCATGTTCTGGTTTATCATGTAGACGATTCCTTTTCTATTTGTGAACTGATTTGTAGAATTCTACTATCATTTTCCATTGGTGAGGTGTGCCCTGTCTTACTATAGGTGTCTTAGTTAACTCAAGTTCAGTGATGAGGAAGGAAATGAGCTAGACACCTGATGCCCTGGTGTGTGGTGATCCTATGCAGGACTTATCCCAACTATCAGTAGAGATATTTTAAGAAATTATTGAAAAAGAACATTTAGAAGTTACATATAAGTTTCTTCACTGATTTTAAAAATAATCACTATGATAGCAGAACTAATTCTTTTCTTAGGGTATAAAGATGTAGGCTTGAATCTTGACTATGTGGTTCAATAACTGAAACCTTGAACAAACTAACTTAGGTCTTCACACGTAAGTTTTCTCATTCCTAAAGGGATTATGTTAGTTTCTGCTCTACCGACCTAAGAGGAATGCTGTAAATACAAAATGAGATAATATGTAAGTACTGTGGAAACTGTAAAGTACTTAAAACATATGTATGCATGTACAGGGTATTTATGTATGTGTATGTACATTTACATACATTAAAGTTTTTCATGTCTATAATCCCACATACATTAAAGTTTGTATTATTTTTCTTTATAATAGAATTGCAATCACATATTTTATAATTTTAAAATAAAAAGGAATACAAAACTCTTTCTACACTCTTAAAATAATAATTTAAAAAGCCATAAAGGACCCCGAATTCTGTTACTTTGCAGGGCTGTTTTCTCCAACTGTCCTCAAGATGGCACAATAAGTACACTTTGGCACAAACATTATTAAGAGGTTATAAGAAAAATATATATAAGGTTAAAACACTAAATTGAAAACAAACCTTTTCCTAAGTTTGTGGCAGAAAATTTCCGAGTCTTTTACACAATGCCCATTGTTTTACTGTTACAAGTCATTTGTCTCCTTGTGCCTCAAGGAGCGGAACGAACAGGTGACGAGTCAGAAATCCGATCGAGCCAGGTGTTACTGGCAGAAGTCGGGTCAGTTCATGTTGTACAGTCTCATCAATAAATGCACCCTTGGAACTGTAAGGCAGCGCATACGCTCGTCCATTATCTTCCGCATAATGTACAGCCTGCTCCTCGGTGCCGGTTTTTGCTAGACACGTTATGGGGATACGGGCCAGGAGAGAGGTGAGATTAGTTTAAAATTGTTTTATTAAACTATAACATACAGTGAGGACTATTCTTATAAAATATTGACATTATGTTATTTTTGTGGGGTTGTGATACAAGTTTTAAAAATAGGTATCTACGTTATGGCAGCTGTATATTCTGCAAAGCTGAACTAGAATTCAGGAAACATGGGTGCCTTTCAAATATGTAACTGTGGTGTTATCCGCTAGACTGATTGAGGGTTGGAAGTTGTGGTTTGCATTGTTTTAGACTTACCTGTTTCTACACGTGTGTAGTGTAGGGTCTCCAACTGTTAAGGACTTAAAATCTAAATATCATCCATAATTTACTTATGTGAATTTACAGATAAATATCAGGCTTAATTAATGTTATATATACTTCTTATGAATGTATAACCTTATGTATGCTCTTGCAGCATGCTGAATAAATAGATAGATGAAAACATTTTTGCTAGTAAATTCATGTGTAAGTGGTTACAGAGAAGAGTTGGTGTTTTGTATGTGTTGGCAAATTGCCTCTCATTGGAAGGGAACTTCTTTGCTTAAGCTGTTGAGAACAGAACTGTAGTCCCAACTAAAGTGCCATTTGATAAGATAGAATTTAATTGGACAGCACTGAGGAGCTAGAGTGAGGTTATTAATTTTAAACTTACTTTGTCCTGTGTCAGTCTCCCAAGACTGCTGGAGTTATTTCTGAAATCAAAAGTGATGCACTTTTGATCATTAATAAATCATAGAGAAGTCAGTACGATCTGCTCAGTTTAGGTGGATTGTTAAAATTAATCTGAACTTAGAGCATTTGAAATTTCATCAGTTCATAAGATTATCATGTGGAAGTCTTGCCATCTTCTTGTGTTTTCTTATTGAATAAACCATTTGCTTATTTAAAATATTTTATTGGCCCTTTATATTCATAATCCTTAGATATTGAAAATAGAAGTATACATTTAGAAAATTAAGATGGTATTGCTTACAAAAAGAAACTGTCATAAGTTATAAAAGGTACAATAGACAGTCAAAAATGGCTAAATACTTATTAACTTGATTGTCAATAGTGCCACAGTTTGATCCACTTGAGTCAATTTGACACTGTGCATTTAAAGATGTCAAGCTACAGCCCTGGTTGCTGTGGTTCAGTGGATTGAGCCCCAACCTGTGAACCAAAGGGTTGCTGGTTCGATTCCTAGTCAGGGCACATTCCTGGGTTGCAGGCCAGCCCATTGGTAGGGGGCATGAGAGAGGCAACTACACTGTTAACATAGGGAGAGATACATTAATGTGTGGTTGCCTCTTGTGCAGCCCCTACTGGGGACCTGGCCCACAACCCAGGCACGTGCCCTGATTGGGAATGAACCAGTGACCGTTTGGTTTGTAAGCTGGCATTCAATCCACTGAGCCACACTAGCCTAAATAAAATCTTTTAAAAAATAAAATAAAGATGTAAAGCTACATATTCATAAATATGCTATACTACCTTCTCTGTTAACAATGTTTTCAATGTTATCCACGTATACCTAAACAGTGATATTTTTAGTGCATTTTTCACTGGTTGTCTCCATTTTAAAGAAATGGGCAAAGTCGATGAACAAACAAAACAAGCAAAGGAAAAGTATAAAAAACAAAGCAAAGATAACTTACTTTGGAACTTTTTATTTTTAACTTTATCTGACAGAATCAAAGAATTAATCTATTGTTTGCAGAATCTCAAAAGAATGTTGCATCATATTTGATTTTATAATGTTCATATTTCATTGAACTTATCCCTTTTTTTCATTATAGATTGTCACTTCATAGAATTGTCCAGCTCATAAATCCCTTGTGCATCAGTTTGAAGCATGGCCCATGGGTGTTAGAATGAAGAGAATGGTGCCTTTCCTTTCGAAGGAGCCCTAAACATGTCATCATGTCTTTAATAATTTCTGAGGTCCACAGCCTACAGTGCAAGTGACTTAGAAGATTGTCACATGTTAGCACCAGTAACCAACTGTTTCATCCATATTATGAAGCAAGAATCAAGATCTGTGCAGGAAGAAAGCTGATTTAATTACCACTCCGAAATCAGAACAAGTGTTGGATGTGGCAGAGAGGGTATTGACCTACTGTGGGGATATTTCATGGTAATTAATTAGTCCATATTTTCTTGAATAGATTTTGAAATTTGATTTTCCCTGCATTACACAGGAGATAGTACCATGTGAGAACAAGCCAGTTGCCATTGCCTCCTCTTAATAAATTCACATACATAGTTCCGACAGCACGCTTTTATGAAACACCCTTTGTTGGTGATCATACAAGAGCACGCGCCACAGCATTTCAGGTACTCGGAAAGTGAAACAGAGCAAGCTTCAAGGCAAGTGCCGGAAAATGTACCATTTTGTCAGAAGTTTCTTCAATTAACTTGTTTTAAAACCTTAAGAATGATAGTTCTGCCCTGGCTGGTGTGGCTCCGTGGATTGAGTGCTGACCTGTGAACCAAAGGGTCACCAGTTTGATTCCCAGTCAGGGCATGTGCCTGGTTGCAGGCCAGGACCCCAGTAGGGGGCGCACAAGAAGCAACCACACATTGATGTTTCTCTCCTTCTTTTTCTCCTTCCCTTCCCCTCTCTCTAAATATAAATCAATAAAATCTTTTAAAAAATGAATGATAGTTCTTATGGTTGTTATTGCATTTTAAACTTTTTTTTTGCATTAGTTTCCTTATTCTGTGGTATAGAGGGTTTACACTGAATTGTCTTTATAAAAACAGCAATCTGTAAACGGAATATGTTTGATAGTGTCTAAGGCCACCTATCAATTAGAGAGTACGCCACCTTCTGTTCCAAAAGACTCTAATACAGGAACCATTATAATGATTTATAATGTGGCATTCCGTGAAGAAGGGACGGTGCTATGAATGATCACCAAAGACTTCTTCCAGCTTTCAGACTGTGTGGTTTCTCTGAGTGGAGGGTGAGTGATCCCAAAGCAATACCATTAGTCTTAGTACGTTCATTATTCACACAAGGCCTCGCCTTCCCTTGTCTCAGTAACCAGTGCTAGCGCGAGTGGAGCGTTGGCAGCAGCCATGCTCTGCCCCTTTTTAGAAATAAAAGCGACGAGTTGAAGAAAAAGGGACTCTCTCTGCACTGAGCTCATGGAGCGGCACCTGGTTTCGGTTTCAGTGATTCAGTGACGTCACTGACCCATTGAGAAAACTCCAGAGCGCCCTCACCGTCCCTGAGTAAATACTCCTCAGTGGCAACCTGGAGACGGCGTGGCTGAACTCACAGCAGGCGGTTCCTACTGCAAGTGGGCCGCTGCCACTGCCGCCACCCTTCCCTGCCCTATGGGTGTTAGCTGGGGAACCCTGCGGGGCCCCGGAGTGGCTTCCTCCCTCTGACTTCTGCCGTACCTTCCAGCCCCGCTGTGGACGCTGCCAATCGGATCTTTCTCAAACGCTGCTCCTTCGTGACTCATGTCGGAAAAGATTCTTTTCTTTGGGCCCAAGCCGTAAAAATTGTTTAACCTAATTTATTTTCCTTTTTTGTTTTAAGTAAGAAAATGAAGAGCTAAACTTTCAGCACAGTCGGGTAATCACTGCCCAGCTGTTGTTCCCAGTAGTGTGCGGCCCAGCGCCTCTTCCTTCTGTTTCATTGAATTCATTAAGTCCATTAAAATCATCAGGCAGACTCTGCCTGGTTTTATTCCTTGATGCCTAATTTTGCAAGCTACTTCGTGTCCTCATGGAAATAGGTGGAGTGTAATTCTTAAACAAATAGATCTCCGCGTTTGCCCAAGAACTGTAAACGTCTCCCAATTTCCTACTGTATCAATTTGAAGTTCCCTCTCTGTGGTTTACAAGATCCTCTGCTCTGTCTATTTAATTGCGTCTCCCACGCTGTCTCTAAATGTGCTCTCTCCTCTAATTAGGCCCATTTCCCTAAGGTTCTCTGAGGCTGTCCTGCTCATTCTCACCTTTGCTTTCCCCAGGGCCCATTATCTCGCCTGTACTGCACTTTCTCCCTCCTGCTCCTGTGTGAACCCCACTGTTCCGTCTGTCAGGGACGGACTCACCCCACGCATTCTTTGTGAGGCCTACCCTAATTATTCATGGACCTCCCCTTCTCATGTTCAAGTTTTCCATGTCTGTGCTGCACAAGAAAAACAGTCCTTAAGTGATTCATACATCTTTCATCGGTTCCTTCACTGTATCATAAACTTTAGAGTATTTGTGGGTAGAGATTATGTCTTAGACTTCTTATGTTTCACTACAGTGTTTTTAGTGGAAGGGGGATAACTTCTTCAATCAACAGTTTTTAGTAGACATCTGACCTCTCTTAACTCTTTCATGTGTTACAGATCTTTAGTTAGGGTATACGGCAAATACCGACTAGTGCTCTTCACCTTGGCCTCTGTTCCTCTCCTTGCCCTGGCCTTCCATGCTGTGCTGGCTACTGAAACAGGAGCAGAGGTGGCACATCACTTCTAGCTGAGGGAGACAGGGGCTGACGTGTCTCCCTAATTACTCTTCCTCTCCCTGTGACTTTGGAGGCACACGTTCCAGATGGCTGAGCAACAAGACAGAATGAGACCCGTATGGGATTTTAGGTGGACAGGAAACACACCTACATTGTTTTAAGCCACAGAGACTTGGACGTTTGTCTCTTGCAAAAACCAACTTAATTATCTTTAGGAGTATGAGGCTAAAAATTATTGTGTATATGTTTCATAGAATCTTGAAGTGTTCATCCAGAGATCTATATTAATCCAGAGTGACACAGAGGGTTGCAATTACTCAGGAACTTCTTCTGAGTGGATTAAAATTGTCCCTGTCTACAGAGAGTGGGACACAAATTTCATGATATTCTTGGTTACAGGGACGTTCGCTCTGGCCTCGTTTTGGCATTAAGCATTGATGTTACCATATCTGGATCTTCTGAAGGTTCAGAAGGTTGTGATCTTGTTACAAATGCTACTGGCTAGTAGTTGGTCAAGAGGCTTAATCCTAGAGTTTGGGATTTTATTCAAAGTTCTTCCTTTGGTCTTAAAAAATAAATAAAAGAAAAAGCAAAAGCTCAACTTACCCCATTTTAGGTTTGTTGAAGCAGGGCCTATGTACGGCAATGTTCTGAATTCTAAGGGAAGTTCAAATTAGTCTCAATATGTGGCATAACGAAGAAAGCCTGTGGATGAGAAAGTCGATGCATAAAAGTGGATTCAATCCTCCGTAACTTCATTTCCATTCCTTCATTATATGAAGGAAGAATAGAATCTGTGGACAGTCTTTTGAGAAGGAGTGTTCAAAAACCTCAACTCTCAAGGAGTCATACCTTTTATGGTCTTCTCCTTTTGAAAAGCAAAATTTTAATAGGAATTACTACACAGCATGTGACTAAGAAACTGCAGATTTATTTTGTGTATTTAAGATGAAAATTTAGACAAAGATAAAAAAGTATCCAGATAATGAAAAGATATAAATATGGTAATAAGAAATGTTTGAAAGATGGAATTTCTCATACACTATTGGTAGGAATGTATACTTTCTGGAAATATGTTTAGAAATTTATATCAAGATCCTTAAAAATATTGTACAGTCTTTTCCAGTAATCCTACTTCTCAAAATCTAGCCTAAGGAAATAATAAGGAATAATATCACATGTAATACAAACTGATATTTTTCAAGCTTTTTAAAAATGTATAAATGCTGTCGTAGTCAGTTTAGGCTGCTGTAACAAAATCCAGAGGCTGGGCAACTTGAACAACAGACATTTGCTTCTCACAGTTCTGGAGGCTGGGGGGCCAAGGTCAAGGGGCTGGCTCACTTAGTTCATGGTAAGGGCTCTTACCCTCATATGCAGAAGGCTGTCTTTTTGCTTAGTCTCTCTTTTCTAAAAAAAATTAATTTATTTATTTTCTTTGTATTGTATTTATTGGGGTGACACTGATTAACAAAATTATACAGTTTTCAGGAGCACAATTCTACAACACATCATCTGTTCACTGTGTTGTATGTTTATGACCCCAGGTCAGGTCTTTGTCCATCACCACCGATCTCCCCTATAGACTCCCCCACCTCCATCTGCCCCTTCTCCTCGCTGGCAATCCCCACACTATTGTCCATGTCCATGAGTTTTCTTCTCTATCTCTCTCTTTTTTTTTTTTTTGCTCAAGCCCTCCACATCCCCGCACCCAATCATCCCTGCCCACACCAACTGACAGTTTTCAGCCTGCTCTCTATCTGTGAGTCTGTCATAATTTTGCTTGTTAGTTTATTTTGTTCATTAGATTCCACACCTGAATCTAATATGGTACCTGTCTTTCTCTGACTGGCTTATTTCACTTAGCATAATACTTTCAGGTCCATCCATGCTGTCATCAAGAGTAAGATTTCCTTCTTTTAAAAGGCTGCATAGTATTCCATTGTGTAAATGTACACAGTTTTCTTTTTAATCACAGTTTTTTATCTACTTATTTACTGATGGACATTTGGTCTGCTTCCAAATCTTGGCAATTGTAAATAATGCTACAGTGAACATAGGGATGCATATATTCTTTTGAATTAATGTTTTGTGTTACTTGGGATAAATTCCCAGAAGTGGAATTGCTGGGACATAAGGCAGACTCCTTTTTAATTTTTTGAGGGAACTCCACAGTGCACAAGGGCTCCCTTTTCTCCACATCCTCACCAGCACTTGTTGTTTGTTGATTTATTGATGATAGCCATTCTGACAAGTGTGAGGTGATATCTCATTGTGGTTTTAATGTGTATTTTTCTGATGATTAGTGACATTGAGTATCCTTTCATATGTCTATTGGACATATGTATGTCCTTTTTGGAGAGGTATCTATTCAGGTCCTTGCCCATTTTTAATTGTATCATTTGTGGAGTTTGTTTCTTTCTTTTTTCTTTTTTTTGGTGTTGAGTTTTAAAAGTTCTTTATAATTTATAAGGGATATTAACTCCTTATCAGGTGTATCATTGGCAAATATGTTCTTCCACTCAGTGGGTTGTCTTTTCATTTTGTTGATGGTTTCCTTGGCTGTGAAAAAACTTTTTAGTTTGATATAGTTCCATTTGTCTCATTTTGCTTTTGTTTCCCTTGTCCAAAGAGATATCTTGGAAAAAAAATATTGCTACAAGAAATGTCTGAAATCTTACTGCTTATGCATTCTTCGAATTTTTATGGTTTTGAGTGTAACATTTAAGTTTTTCATTCATTTTGAGTTTATCATCATGTATGGTATAAGAAAGTGGTCTAGTTTCATTTTTTCTTTCATGTATCTGTCCAATATTTCCAACACCATTTATTGAAGAGACTATCTTTACCCCATTGTATGTTTTTGCCTCTTTTGTCAAATATTAATAACCATAAAGGCATGGATTTATTTATGGGCTTTCTCTTCTGTTCCATTGATCCTTATATCTTACTTTATTCCAGGACCTTGCTGTTTTGATTACTGTGGCCTTGTAGTATAGTTTGATATCAAGTAATGTGATTCCTCCAACTTTGTTTTTCTTTCTCAAGGTTGCTGTGGCTATGCAGGGTCTTTTGTGGTTTCATATATATTTTTGGAACATTTGTATGAAATGTGAATGTGTCATTGGTATCTTGATAGGAATTGCATTGAATCCGTAGATTGCTTTGAGTAGTATGGACATTATAATGAAGTTAATTTGTTCTATCCATTGACACGCTATGTGCTTCCACTTATTTGTATCTTCTTCAGTTTCTTTCTTCAGAGTCTTATAATTTTCTGAGTGCAGTTATTTTACATCCTTGGTTAAATTTATTCTTAGGTATTTCATTCTTTTTGAAGCGATCATGAATGGGATTGTTCTCTTGGTTTTCCTTTCTGACAGTTCATTGTTGATGTCTACAAATGCAACTAATTTCTGGATATTTATTTTGTATCCTGCTATTACTTTACTGAATTCATTTATCAGTTCTAAAAGTTGGGGGGTTTTTTGTTGTTGTTTTTGGGGGAGATTTTTGCTAGAATACTTAGTGTTCTTTATATACAGTATCATGTTGTTTGCAAATAATGGCAGTTTTACTTGTTCCTTTCTAATCTGGATGACTTTTATTTCTTCTTCTTGTCTAGTTGTTGTAGCTGGGACTTCTAGTACCATGTTGAGTAAAAGTGGTGAAAGCCAACATCTTTGTTCTGTTCCTGATCTTAAGGGAAAAGCTTGTAGGTTTGCCCATCATCTCTTCTTATAAGGACACCAAATGCCGTGAAATTAGGGGTTAGGATTTGTAACATATAAATTTTGGGAGGATACAATTTAATTGATAGCAAATACAAGACTGCAAAGTAAACGAACAAACCTAGGATTTATGTAAGTATATTTTGTTATATTTTAATGAGAATGTATTTGCAGTCACTAAATATATTATATTTAAAACATTAAAATATTTAATGACATGAAAAAATATTCACAATATTAAGTAAAAAAGTTATAAAACTACATTAATTCAATAACTCTAATTCTATAAAAATTAGATAATGACATTGAAAAACAAAAAGAAATATATGGAAATATTATTGTCAATTATTTTTGTATGTTAGAATTTCAAGAGATTTAAAAAAATAAATGTTTCCACATCAAGGAGTTTCTACATGTGGAGATGAAGACTATAGAAGAAAATATAAAAACTACTAAACCATTAAGGTAAAAATTAGCCATTTTGGTCAGTGGAAATAACTAATTTTCTTAACTATATTGACCTTCTATTAATTCTCATCTTTCTGTTCATGCATTTGCTGTTGCTTCATAATAGACAAACAACAGCAAGAAAAAATCCTTTTCATCATCTTGGACTTGCTTACTGCATCCTAGCCATCGGAGACAATTGAGTGAAGAACCCTCCCTGACTCCCTTCAGGTCAGGTTATATATTCTTTCTCTTTATTCCCATTGCATCTGTTGTGTTCTTGTACAATGGTATTAAATTATAATTGATCTTCTTGGCTGTGTTCCCTGCTGGGTTGTAACTCTGTAGCTCTTTGAGGTTTTGAAGGTCTTTCATCACCATGTTCTTAGCTTCCAGCACAATGACTGGTGCATAAACACCAGTCGATAAGTGTTTGTTGATTGAACAATGCTTACAATGACTTATGGCAAGTGTATGCATGCCCAGTGAAGTACTCTCATGAGACAGGTTTAACTCCTGATGTGATATTATTCTAAATTTTGGTAATTTTCTGTCTAAATAGTCTGGAAGCCCTATGTAAAAATACTATACAGCAACTTCTGCTATTCAAAGATGATTTATATAATTATAAATATAACATTAAAGAATGTATTATTTTATCATTTGGATATATTTTTCAATAATAAAGTTGAGCCTCTAATCAACCTGAATAACCAAATTTAATCTTTCAAAAGCAGAGATGTTAATAGCAGTCTTTAACAAGATTTTCCAACATTTTAGAATTTATTATGAATTATAAAATATACTGGTTTTGGTACCAAACTTCTCAACCCCAAATGCAATAATATTTTATAAATTTATTTGGTAAAGTTATTCATTGATTTGATAAAGTTAGGCATTAATTTGTGTGAGAAAAGACGGTTGTCATGGTAACAACTTAAGTTTCACAGAAACACCACCCTGGCCATGTGGACTGAAGCGAGTGAGTCTGCTCCACCGCCGAGCACTTTCCTGGCTTAAAAATAATTGACACAAAATGGCAAGGGAATTAAAATGAACATTCAGGAGTATTTCCACCATAAAGATTTTAAGGATAAAGGTTTGAAAATCCCCAAATTTGGAAAGCCTTATCTACCAGCATAACCAAATACTCAGATGATCAACATTTCTGTAGAACGTCGATGTTATTCAGAATGATTCAGAGCAATGCAAAGGACTGCAGTCTGGTTTTCAGAAACTGAGCCAAAAGATGGCTGAGATGTGTCTGGAAGAGAAGACAAACAGATAAGATAATTTTCGTGGACCAGATATGTTATCTTTGATTCCCTTCTCACACTATTTGGTTTGTCATAACTGGCCACGATGCTAATTAGGTGACAGAATGAATGAATGTGCTTTTGTGGAAGAATGGCAGACACCAAAAATTAATAAAAAGAACAAGGCCTGAGCTTGAGTAATGTTATTATCATGCTAGGCATTGTCAGGCACTGTGGAATCAGTGGACTTCCTGCTGGGAACAATTTTCCTTACTGAGTGGATCATTAAAACATCCATTCACCACCACAAATGCATGTTTTCCCTATGTACGTACATGCGAAATTGCAGACTTTTCTCTTCAACTATGGACGTATGTGTTTCATTGATGCAATTTAAAAAGAGTGAAACAAATTTTAATACTAAGTAGTTAGTTTTTTGGTTACTATGTTCAAATAGCATTGGCAGAAATTATTGCTTGTAGATTTTTGTGTTAGGAAAATAAAATACAGTTGGCTCTCAAACTGTAAGGTCTATCTTATTTACTTGAAGGTTTAATGATTGTATAGCTTTATTTTTAACAATGTATAATCAACATCTTAAAGTAGCAGTCACCTCTGTATTTTAGAGCCAAAACCTCAAAACAAATCAGGCTTATGTGTGTAAAACATGTGCATAGTTTTAACTGTTGTATAAAATACAAATATATTACAGAATTTACATTATCTCCACTCCTTAACAAATACTATAGTCATTTATCAGTTGCTGAGATTCTCAAAATTAGGATGCATATTAAAAATAAAATTCTATTCCAAAATAGTTGCTTGGATTACCACTTACATTTTAATTACTAAAAATTTAAATATCAGTAATATACATTTGTAAATGCTGCACTCATAATTGAAGGAAGGTACTTAGGTACATTTAAACAAGTGACCAAAAATTCCAACAAATGCACATATAGTCTTACCCATAGGACACTGAATGTCTGATTAAATAATTAAAATTAAGTCCCACCTAAATAGCTGTAATTTCCTCTGTGTGATATGAAATGGGAAAATATTTAGCATTATCCAGGTAATTGACTTGAATCATTGTGTGTGGTATGTAATTTTTAGTATTGAAGCACAGAGAAAAAGTAGATGATTTAATTTTTGGATTTCTTCTGGTGTCTGTAGCCTCAAAATGAGGAGAAAAGACATGAAACCTAAATTCCTAGGTGTCGTCTATGTACGGGAGGGGTTTAGTCACAAGGGAAAAATACCGATTGCTTTGTGTGGTACAGTATTTAAAAATAACTTTCAGAGTGTTGATTTTCACAATTACCAATAAGTACAATTTCACTGGTAATTAAAATTGAAATGTCAACAAATGCTCCGCTCGGAGAGCTCACTCGCAAGTGCAGCTGATGCTCTGTTTTGAGCCGGTGTGTGTGTCTGAGTTTAATCCCTATTTGAAATATCCCCGAGGATATTTCTTTTCTTAAAAATGAAGCGAATTATTAGAAAAAATATTAAAGTGCAATTTTCTGTCCTGTTCTTTTTAAGAATGGAACAATAATTTGTGATATATGAGGGAATCAGCACCAGCAGAATTAAGTCGCTCTGACGACGTTGTCCACGCTGCTACCAGTCCGTGGAACCATGCGTCTCTGTTTTTCTCCCAAGAAAGTTGTGGGATGTAGCATTCACTAACATTGCTCCATTTTGACAGTACAAATTTTTAGCTTTTCTCTTGGGTAATTAGATCTAGCTGCTTCTTTCAGCAAAGTACACATTTTGAGTACAGCACATTATCTCTTTAGTACACCCATTTCGATGTTTTTAAGTTTTGTACATTCCGTGAGCTTAGTAGATTCTCTTCTTTCATGTGTGATCTCGTAGTATTCAAACACACTGTTTCACCAAGAAATTTTATCAGTATTTTATGAAGAATGCATTCTATGGTTTTTCTAATGTTTCCAATGACTTGACTTCTGGGTTGAGTCATAGTTCCTGAAATAAAGCAAATGAACTCTCACGTGCCAGGTCAGTGTAGACACATCCAGGGGACTTGGGAGACAACTTGGGGCATGGTGGACACCTTGGAGGAATTAAGCCTCTGGACAAGGTCAGGGTGGACACACTTGGGAAGTAAGGGAGCCATCCCTGCTTAACACGGATGGTCATGGGGGATCAGGGAGACACTCTGGATTACAGCAGAGGCACTGGGGAGTTAGAAAGACATCCCAGATGTCAGTAAAGACACCCCTGGGGAATGTAGGAAACACCCAGAGACAGGAATTGAACTGGGGGATTCCAATGTCAACCCAGTTCAGGGTAGACACACCTGAAGATTTAGGGAGACTTGCCTGGTTTGTGCATGCAACCTTTGAAATTAGGGCAACACTCGAGGATAGTTTCAAAGCTCCTTGGGATTAGAGAGACATCCTGGGTTTATACTAGTGGGCAAGACTGGGATATCTGGGAGAAATTGCAAGCCAGGGTACACACCCTTTGTGAATTAGGGTGATATCCATGGGGAGAGTGAACACACCTGGAGAATTAGGGAGACAGCCCAAGTCATGGTAGATGCACTGGGAGATTTCTTAGGACAGTGGTTATGTCTTATATTTACACATTCCCTGTACTTCCATAGTTCTGAAGATTAAACTGTTAGCAAAAAGATTGAATTTGTTAGTTACTAAACAAATTCATGCTAAACAGATTATCTCTAACTTTTAAACAATGACTATTTATGCAAGTGACTAGCTTTTAATGGTAGGACACAGAGATACAGGGAAGTGAATTTGAAACTTAATTTTGATTGGTAAGGAAAATTATTCACACAAATTAAATGAAAGAGAAGACACAAGAGTTGTTCTGTTCCTTTTACTGAAATGTTTGCTATTTGCTACAATGTGCACTGACACACATTCTTGTCTGCTAGCATCTTTATTGGTGGGTCGCTAGAGGTAGTATTCCTTTTTTACTTTAGATGACTAATCATGTGCCGCAACATAGAATTTAGGTTATTTAAATGTGAAACAGACAAATAATTCATCTCTCACCCAACACCAGAACCTGTTGATTGATTACTACAGAGGTGGTAATGATGTATAACTGGCATCTGACATTCAAATTTATTGAGGGATTAAAACAAAGTTTGCATTAAAGAGATTGCTGTATTTATAGCTTTCATATCAGATAATGATACAAGAAATTGCCAGTCTAACCTCTGTGGTCTCTTTTCTGCAACAATAAATCTGACCTATTAGCTAATACTGAATTTGTATTCCAATGAAAAGTTGAAACTGGACTTTAAAATATTAAAATACATTTTATATCCTGTTTATGGAACACTCGTGTGCGTGCATGCACCTATACCAGCTAGAAAGCGTAACTAATTCCACAGCATAAATCTAACCAAAAACATCTTTATGAGTATAAAAATATTGTCCAGCAACTTATTGTTCACATTTTTTCCTCTTAAATGTTTATCATTCTGCTTTATTAGTGATTACATTAAAAATATAGTTATATCTGCATTTATTATTTGCACACTTCTCTAGCCTGCAAATCAATAGGCCTAATATCTAATATGAGCTTCAGAATGATCGTTCCTCCTCACTTGTTTCCTAGTCCACAGGACAACAAATGGAATTTCATTACACGGGTCATTGTGCTGAGCACTATAACCCAGTACATATGTTACATAAGTACTTGCTATATATCTCCGTACAGGGAGAAAAATGCATTTGTTCCTTCAAGTAGACATGTAAGTGCTAAGAATCAAATAATACATAGGAAGGAAGAGGGAGTGAGGCTGGAGCCCCCACCGCAGGGGCGATGTCCTCTTGCCAGGCTCTCTCCTCGGCCACGTCACCTTTCCAGTGAATCTCATCCAAAGCAGTAGTCCTGCAGGGAGACACTGAACAATGATCTCTTGTTCATCAACTACACATTCCTTGAGTCAATATGCTTCTTGCAGTTCTTTCTGCTCTTCTCAAGCAAACTATGGCCTTTAATTGAAAGGAGAAAATTAGCTGTGATACCGTGGCAAGAGTTATCTGGTGGGATTTGCATTTATCAGAACAGATAGTAGCTAAGAATCTGGTGCTGAGGGAGCTGAAGGAAGGGAAAAACAACCATGTAGGAATACTTGGAAGAAAACTGACCTGTGAAATAAATATATAATAAATAGATTAACATGAAATTTACATAGAGAAACAATAGATTAATAATGCCTGAATGCAGCAATCATTGTAAGCTTCTTGAGAGTACCTGTGAGAGGCTTCTTCCCTTTCTTCTCTTTCTGAAATCAAGTTGTTAGTGACTCATCAGTCATCCTAACAATGTGACAGTGTCCTCCGTTGGCACTTGTCCTCCTAAAAGTTTAGCATAGAATGACCTGATTTACTCATTGGGTTTGTTTTTCCAAATCTCTGTATATTCCCATTGCACAGACTCTGGGCTTAATTAAATGATTTTTAAAAATTAGGTTAGCCAGAGGGAAAAAGGAAAAGCTCTCCCCGCCTTTTTGCAGATGCAAAGACTAATGGGGACCTGTGTGCGGATGAGTGGACATAGACTCAATAACATAAAGACGGAAAGGCAACAGGCCCATGCATGTGTCTCTCTCGCCTTCCTTCTCATTCTTTGTCAGGACTAAGAAGACAGCCCTCTTTTCCCATCACCGGCTGTCACAACACTGACTGGCCGACCTTGCGAAATTACCTTGAGTGACACAGAATTTGTACCAAGTTGAGGCAGATGAGAGAACTGAAGATCAAGTAATATGAGGTGGAGAAACGATTCTGAGGTGCTTTCCAAACCCTTAGTGGCCTTCGGGTGCTGGCCCAGAACAGTGGCCAGAGAGCACCTGAAATAGATCAGGCTGTCTTTCAATAATGTTGACAAATGGTACCTGTACTCGGAAGCCTTCCCCAACTTTCCCTGGGCAGAATAAGTGGGACAGGGACTGCTCTTATCAAACAAAAATTTTAACCCAGTACCTGACATGCTGAAGGATTTTGAAGGATTAAAGTTACTATTTGAAATAAAGGCCATCTGACAATTCTGACATATATGATCATTACATGTTCCATCCACTCACTGCAGCATAACAGGCCACCCAAACTTAAGGGCATAAAATGCCAGCCCTTTCCTTACACTTTGACTTCCTGTGATTGGGAAGAGACATGGCATCAGGGGTAGTTCTCTGCTCTGTGTCTGGGGCTGCCCCTGGGGATGCGTGAAGGGCTGCAGGGATGCCCACTTTTGAGCTGGAGGTTTCCTCCCTATGAGTCGGCCCCTGGTGCTGGCGACTGGAGGCTCTGCTGGGACTGTCAGCCTGGCACATGCAAGTCCTGACTCTGGGAAGCATGGGGCTCTCCCAGTGGGATTGCTGGTGCCCAGGGTTGCATTGTTCCCAGTGGCCCACCCAGCAAGCATGCCTTCTGACAGGGCCCATGGGATCTATAGGCCTCGGAAGGCCTTGTGAGCCTGGGAGGCCATGTAGCATCATTTCCTCTGTAACCTGTGCTCCAAGCAGTCACAAGTCTGCCTAAGTTCAAACACAGGGCTTGGAGTCTGGACCTCCATGCGGGAAGAATGGCAGAGAACTTGAGGCCCTCTCCCAAGATGACCGCCTTATACCCCTGGCCTACAGCTTTCTCCGTGCTTTCTGCATGGCCTCTCTGTAGCTCTGGTACACAGCATTTGCTTTCTCTTCTTCCCAAGTCCTTCCCCGCGGGGAAGCGGCAGTGAGAGCAGAATGATGGCTTTCTCTTGGCAGATCAGCTCCAGGTCTCCAACCTCACTCAGACTCTCCACCTTTCTTTCCTGTGAGCTGGAGGTGGGTGCACAGCTAAGGGTCATGCGAGCAAGTGCTGCTTGGGGTGCGGGTGTAGCTTACAGTGGACGGAGGGTGTGGTTGATACCTATTTCCTAGAATTTCAGGTATGCGTATGATGGAAATAATCCCTCATGAACATACCAATTTACTAGCTCACTATATCCAAAATAGATTTAAAAGTAGTTTTTGATCAAATGAGATTTATCATAAGCATGACAAAAAGTGTAGTTTCATTTTGTAAAATTTGCCAATGTGTTTCTGGTCATTAATAGAGCGAGAAAAAGCACATAAATATATCAATAGATTCTGAACAAAATTTTCATAGACTTCATTATTTATTAATTTTAAATGTCAAAGCAAACAATTTATAAAGTATATTTCTATTTACAATATGTGCTTTGAAAACACTCAGAAAATTATAAGAACCTCTCTTAATGTGTTAAAAGCTGATACCTCAGTTATATCAAATGTCATATTTAAAGATTAATTTTAGACACATTATCTCTGAGCAAGAGCAAAGAATGGGTGGCTCCTTCTCACTATTACAGTTCAATAAATTACTGGAATCAGGGATCATTCTTGAAAATCATGTAAAATAAATGGAAATTTTGAGAAATTTTGAGAGGAAGAATAAAAGTAGAAGCCCATCATTTCACAGATATGACCTCCATGCAATTCCTAGTTGATTTAACAAAGTATGAATTAATAGAGAATTAAATAAATTTTCTGAACATAAGTTCAACTTACTCAATTCTTCAGCGTTCATGTAAATCAGTAATAACTAATTAAAAATGTAATATAAAACTAGAGCAATGAAAAAAAGAAGTACATAGACATTAACCTGAGAAAGAATATGTCAAACCCTTATAATAGAAGTTTTAGAACCATAGTAAAGGAAATAAAAGGAGACCAAAATAAATAGAGACATAATATGTTTTTAACAATATAAAGAATAATTTCCTACATTAATTTAAAAGTTAATGTGATTCCAATTAATTAAAATTTATGTTGAAGAATTGAACACACATCCATACCCATGGGAAGCTTGGCTGACAAAACAGATGCACTACAAAGCCTAAGTGATAAAAGCAATGAATATAATTTTAGGAAATAGCCAAAAGATGAACATAACAAAATAAAGTTTAAAAACAGACCATGATCTCGGAACTAGATGATGATGACTGTGGTTCCCGATCTGGTAGGAAAATTCAGACAGATCATAAATTATTTTGAGAAAACAGGTACACGCAATGGAGAAAGAAGGCTTTCTATTTCATACCACATGTAAATGGTGAACTCCAGATTTGTTGGTGATCTTACTGTAAATAGTACGAATAAAAATATGGGGGTGGGGGAAAGTTCTTTACAGAACCCTAAAAGCACAATGCTTATGGATTTAATGGCAATTGATTTATGTACAGATTCAAGATTTTTTGTGTGGTGGAGAATACCATAGAAAGAATTAACAGATGGATAACAGATTGGGAGATGTTTGCCATGTTTTTAATGTTGAAACTATATGAAGAATGTCTTCTAAGCAACCCCCAAAATGGGAAAATTAGTAAGAAGACTGGATAAGGATATAAATAGGTGCATCATGACTGCCAATTATGTGTAAAAATAAAATAGATGCAAAATATAACAAGAATAAAATACCATTTCATACTCATTGGGTTCACAAAAGGAGAAAGATACAACCAAGTGTGAACAAGAATATGGAGGAATAATACTTGTTATCTACAGCTTGTAGGAACATAGTCTGGGGCAGCTGTTTCGGAGGGAAAAACCTTGCTGTAATTTTAGAAATGCTTGTATGTTATCCACAACCCAGTACTTGTTACTATATTCCATGAAGCCCTCAGTTCCAAGCAGGGACATATCAGATTCATTTGTGGAAAGGGGGAATTGGAGGCAATTTAGGCTTTTGCTATTAGAGGAGTTAAAAACACAGAATTTGTTGTTTATATACTATGGAATACTTAACTGACATGTCTAATCCTCAAAACTTAACGTTGAAAAAAAGTGAAAACATGATTTGTATAAAATCTCTGAGTCAATTATTTCAACCCGTGGTCAAAATCAAATATGTTAAATTATATTTCAATGCATAAGGACAAAGGTCATATGAACATATTCTATCTATTATAGACCTTTTAAAACTTCCTTTATAAAACTGAGTAGAATGTTCAGTATTACTCTTTAAAGTTTCTGCATGTTAGATTCTCAAATATTAGTCATTCTTGAATAAGTATGAACAATCTCTGGTTAAAGCAATTTTCTTATATGTCTTCACAATGTCATCAAATACACAACGCATATGTAAATCAAGTCTGTCCCTCTAAACTGGGAACCTGACAAGTCTGCCCTTCTGCTCTCTAATACCAGTTAATATGTTCACTCCGGAGAGCTTAGCGCACCACACCTAAGCCTCACTTAGGCGGAAGTGCAGTTTGATTATACCAACTAGACTTGGAGACTAGCTGTCCCTGTGGTAACATATTTTATGCATAACCCAAAGTCACTTATTAATCACTCTCTCCTCCTTTCACCATTTTAGTGTTAAAATCTAAGTCCGAACATTTAAAAAATGAAATTAAAGAATATTTTGCCAATCTTATTGTACCAGTATGTCACATACAATGACAATTACTTAATTTTCTTTAAACACCCTGGATTTTGACTCAGACCTGATTTCAACTTCTGTCCTTGCATTATTTCATTATATATGAAAAATATTGATTGGGAAAGCAATGTGGAATAAAATAAAAATGTTAGAAAATACTCCCCTAAATAATTGAAAATAGTTATTAAAAAGTGATACTATAATTCTTAAGTAAAATCGAGGTGCAATTGATAATTGTATTCATTTGCCAAGAATTAAAGTCTCATTAGATAAGGTTGTAATATAAACTTTAGGATAAGGTACCCATGCAAGTAATGACTAGTTTTCTGAGTATATAATGTTAAAAACCAAGCAGTTAATAATGCAGAATTGGCTGGTGACATACAGTGTTCGCATGGAGTACAACCTGCATGAACTTATTTTCTTCCATTTTACAGAAACAAAAAAGCCTGATACTTTACTGTCATTAGTGTTTACTTTGGAGGAATGTTTTTAGATATAATTTCATCCTGAGCTGTCTGCTTCTATTGTTGTATGGTATTATTCAAAATAATATTCAATTTCAAGAAAAGGCAAGTTATTGATTCTTATTAGTAGAATTATTTGCTATTTTGTCACCATTGAATTTCAGAGATTTTCCTTAAAATATATGTTTATTTTTCAATCCAACCTCCCAATCTTTTGCATGATATTTAATATTGATATATATCTTTCCTTTTGTCACCCCAGAGTTTCAAAATGCCAACTTGTGGTTTATCTTTTGTATATTGTGAGCTAAAATATTTGCCTTATTTGGCTTTCTTTAAAATATCACGTTATCTATGGTTCATCTCTTATCAAATTTAAATCCACAGGCTACCATAAGCATGTTCCTACCACATTTTGTTTGCACATAAGTATTTAACAATCTAAAGCAATGTGCTGGGTGCTCTTTCATGTGCTGCTAGGGAACCATAACTGACTTTTAAATGATTTTAGTTGTAATTATAACAATGGCTATACTTCTTCTCCTGAAGACTTTTTTTCCCAGGTGGTCTATTTTTATCCTGACATTTTTGTCTGTCCTGTGAATTTCATCATGGGAAGACACAGCAGTTTATCTTAGAGTAGTTCAATTTCGATCTCCAGGTGACAAGCTGATATTTCTTTCCTTTGAAGAAGCTTTTAATATGATGGGTTAAATGTCAAGAAAAAAAACTCCCATCATATATTGGACCTTGCTAACCTCATTTTTCTTCATATTAATGATGTATTGATAGTTGATTTTTAAAAATGTTCTTTTTGTAAGAGATGGAAAGAGTTTAAAAGAATGCATTTATTTAGGTATCTTGTATGTTAGTATATATTATGTGGTCTAATATCAACTTTCTGTAAATACAAAAGAAGTCATTAACTTTAAAGTTATTAACTTACCGTCAGCTGTACCACTAGTCAAAGAGTAAAACTGAATCTCCAGACTAAGAATTCTGCAATAGACTTTTCCATTTTCATCTTTAATATGGTATTTATTATAAAAACATGAAGGAAAGAAAAGACTAATAGAGTTGGAAGAAGAAACAACTTCTACTTATTAGATAAAAGGAAAGTATATTTTATTTTATTTTTAAATTATATTTTATTGATTATGATGTTACAGTTGTCACAATTTTATCCCTTTTGACCCTCTCCACCAAGCATCCACCCCTCCCTCAAGCAATCTCCACACCATTGTTCATGTCCACGGGTCATGCCTGTAAGTTCTTTGGCTACTCCATTTCCTATACTGTACTTTACATCTCTGTGGCTATCCTGTGTCTACCTATTTCTACTTCTTAATCCCCTCACCTCTTCACCTATTCCCCCACACCCCTCACCCATCAGGCAGCCATCAAAATGCTCTCTGTATCCATGATTCTATCTCTGTTCTTTTTTTCTTAGATTTTTTTTAGATTCAACTTTTGATAGATATGTATGTTTTTGCCATTTTATTGTTCATAGCTTTTTGATGTTCTTTTCCTTAAGTAAGTCCCTTTAACATTTCACATACTAATGGTTGTTAGGGATGAACTCCTTTAGATTTTCTTGTCTGGGAAGCTCTATATTTGCCCTTCAATTCTAAATGATAGCTCTACTGGGTAGAGCAATCTTGGATGTAGGTCCCTACTTTTCATGGCTTTGAATATTTATTGCCAATCCCTGATAGCCTGCAAAGTTTCTTTTGAGAAAGCAGCTGGCAGTCTTATGGGAACTCCTTTGTAGGTAACTGTCTGCTTTTCTCTTGCTGCTTTTAAGATTCTCTCTTTAACCACTGGCATTCTAATTATGATGTGTTTGGAATGTGCCTCTTTGCATTCATCTTGTTTTGGGACTCTCTGTGCTCCCTGGACTTGCATGTCTATTTCTGTCACCAAATTATGGAAGTTTTCTTTCATTATTTTTTCAAATAGATTTCTAATTTCATGCTCTCTCTCTTCTCCTTCTGACGTCCCTGTGATGCAAATGTTGGAACACTTGAAGGAATCCCAGAAGCTGCTTACTATCTTCATTTTTTTTTGGGGGGGGGGGTTCTTTTCCCTTGTTGTTTTTTCAGATTGGTTGTTTTTTGCTTCCTTATGTTCCAAATCATTGATTTGATTCTCATGTTTCCTTGTAAATTGTTCTTTATTTCAATTAGTGTATCCTTCATTTTTGACTGGATCTTTTTTGGGTTGTTTAGGTCTTCACTAAGTCCATTGAACACCCTTATAATCAGTGTTTTGAACTCTGCATCTGATAGATTGCTTATCTCCATTATGTTTAGCTCTTATTCTGATGTTTTGATCTGTTCTTTTACTTGGGCCATATTTCTTTGTCTCCTCATTTTGGTAGCCTCCCTGTGTTTGTTTCTATGTATTAGGTAGAGCTGCTATGACTCCCTGTCTTGGTAACATGGCTTAATGCCATAGGTGTCCTGTAGGGTCCAGTAGCACAGCCTCTCCTATCACCCTTGACATGCATGGTACTTGACATGCATGGGCTGAGTATACCCTCCTCTTGTAGTTGAGCCTTGGTTGCTATTGGCAGGTCAATGGGAGGGATTTACCCAGGCCAGTCAGCTGCAAGGACTGGCTGTGACCACTGATCGCCAACCTCCACCCTCTGTGAAGTATGGTGTGCAGGGATAGGGTTGTGGTGCTCTGACATGGTCTGTAGCTATCCACTGGGTGCATGGCCCCTGGAGTTTCCTAGGTGGTACAAGCCAAGGTCAGCTTCCACCTGTGTTCTGCCTGGCGCCCCCTGCCTGAGCTACAGAGCAGTCTGAGATGGTTGCTACTTGTGCTGGGCTAAGAGGTTCCAAGGTACAGCCAAGTTGTGAATCTAGGCTGTACTGCTGCTTCTAGTGACAGGCCTGGGGCCACTTAGCTGTTGCTTGTTTGAGAGGATTTAGGATATTGTGAAGCAAGAGCCAAGACCAGCCATTCATATGGAAAAGTCACTGTTAGCAGTTTGGGTGGGCCTATAAGTTGGGTGGGATGAAATCTTAGGGGATTTCCAAGGTGGAGAAAACAGTGTTAGTCAGGTTAATGGCATCTCAGATATGGTACCTGCCTGCCAGCTCTGTGGCTGTGTGCTGGGAGGTCTCAGAAAAGTGGCAATGGCCTCTGCCTACCTTTCTGTCTGGGGAAAAACTATCCTCCAGCTCCTGCCTTGGTACCAGACACTTCAGTTCTTTCCAGTACACCACTAGTGCCTTTGAAGATGCTATCTCAGTGCTGGAGCTCAAAGGGAGTGAATCTGCGTACATCCATGTGTGGGTCCTTGAAGGAGAACTGCTTTGGACTCCTGAAAGTTCTTCCACTGACTCAATTGCCATTAGTTTTTGCAGCCAGAAGTTGTGGGGACTTATTTTCCTGGCACTGGAGCTCTCAGCTCAGGGGCCTGGTGTGTGGCTGGGACTCCTCACTCCCAAGATATTCCTCCTGTAGTTTTATCCATCACAAGTTGATGGACCAGCCCATTCCATCTCTCCACCCCCCACTCCTACCATTCTGGATGGATATAGTTTCTTTAATTCCATAGTTGTCAGACTTCCATTCAACTCAGTTTTTGACAGTTCTGAGTTCTGTATTTAAGTTGTAATTTTGATATGGTTGTGCAAGGAGGTGAGCCATATTGTATGTGCCACCATCGTGACCAGAAGTCCTCATGGAAAGTACATTTTAAATAGGAGAGTTTAAAAATGGTCTATTAAATGTTACTAGCTTCTTTGAAAGACTCAAACAATAATATTCTGGAAGCACAAATATTCTTTAATATTTTTGAGTAAAACACAATATTATATTATTTGCTTTCTGCTTATATAAGGTCATTAATTATACAACAAACATTAAACTTATTAAGCTATTTACCAAGCCTGAAAAGTGATTTCTTTTCATAGCTTTGCAGCACATGAGACAGGAAGTAAGGCATGTCAAGAGGTGGGTCTCATGACTCTCACATAGCTTCAAAATGAGGAAGAGACATGAGGTTCTGGGCTAATTATATAAATGCCACAATTACAACTTACATTATTCTGTCCTTCCCACCAATCTCCATACACTCAGACATACACACACACAGGAGTGTGAACACATTTAAAATGTCTGTTCTATGCCTTGTATCACAGCCATTAGCCACGTGTAGATATTTAGGTTTAAAATTCATTAAATTTTAATAAAATAAAAACCTCAGTTCTTCATTTGCACTATTCACATTTCATGTGCTTAAAGCCATTTCAGGCTGTTGGTTACCACATTAAACAACATTGGTCTTAAATTTTTTCAGAAGGTTTCCGTTGTCCCAGAAAGTTCAACTGGAAAGGGCCGCTGATGTATTTCTCAGTGTGGGGGCAGTATTTTGAAGTACTTTTGATTCTTTCATGATATTCTCTTATTATGTACTCAGCATTTTAATATCTAGTCACACATTTCTGTTAACTAGCATAGGGCTACGAAGTTCTACATCTGTATACATTTCACAAACTTTAACTTTAAAAATATCATCATCACTGTTGCATCAAGTTCACGTTCTTTGCAGTGTGCCCATGAATAACTGGGCAGCTTGCTCACTAATTACAGTTTGGAGCAAACAAGATATATTTTTTAGGGGAAATAAAAATAAGCATTTATGTTTGGTTGCTTACTTTTAAAATTAAACATTATTTGAATCATTCACCTCAAAATGTTTAAAGGCAAGGGTTTTTAAAAAGTCATTGCTGTAATGAAACTTTTATCTTCGAATAATTGTTCCTCAGGATGTCTTGTTCTATAATTACATCAGATATCTGACATTTTCAATAAACCTTTGAAAGAATTAGCTTTTCCTGATCTGAGAAATTCTTGGTGATAAAGGCTGTGGAAATTTCAAACAGCAGGATATTTATTATATCAAAACACAAAGGGGACAATTTACAAGGCCAACATGATATACTGGGTGTCACTTTTAAATGATTAAATGCTTTAATCAAAAGTTACTTTACATAAAGTTAATTGTTTATCAAAGTAAGTAACTTTATCCCTACTAGGGAGAAGTTAAACTGACTTTTGGAGAGGTGACCTAAATTCACACAGGTGGAGATCGCAGAGTAACGATTGAAGTTCATGTCCACAGAACCTCAAAGTCCTCTGCTTTCAAGTCTACAGACTCCTGGTGAACTGGTTCTTTCAAAGAAAAAAAAAAATAAGGAAAAAAAAGCTGTGATTTTCTATGGTGTAAATACTCCCAGGATGGCCATGTAGTCTACCAACGGTGTTGAACCTCACAAAATTTGGAGATGCTTTACCTGCTCTTCTAAGCCCGTCTGAGCCACTCTGCAATAGACAGAAAACTTTGAATGATGGTGGAGATGCGAAAGGTTCTATCAAACCCAAGGATGTTCTGCAACTATGGACTGCCAGCCTCCTCTGCCCCTGCATTTTTATTGCATGGTATTGTTAATTAGGGAGATGACTTCACTTTTATCCAAGAATGATTATTTCTGAAGACAGTAAAAACACATCATTATAATTCTTTTTTTATTTGAACTTTGTTACATGATATGGATCCTCTAATAAGAGAAAAAGTCTATCATATAGTAATTCTTACTCAATATTAAATTTCATCTTCTTTTCTGCTTTTTCAACAAGCTGATGTCAGGCAAGTGTCTGGCACAAGAAAACAATTATATGCTGAATAGTAAAGCAACATGTGAGCATTCCTGTGCAAGTAGCGATATTCCATGTGTCCAGTGATGCTGTTTTATTCTCACAAGTCTCTTAACCCAAGTGGCAATATTATCTAATACCTACCACAGAGAACAGTAACTGTAAATGTTAATTTTTTTTACATATGTGCTCCAAATCATAATTACAAATAATCAGTATTAAAAATCCCACCAAGCAGACCAGTTTGCTCAGTGGCACGCATGCCTATGTTAATGCTAGTGCAATTCTCCGGGCCCAGTGTTAAGGTGGCGTTACCCTGAATCTGAGGCCACAGTCCCCAGACTGCAGTGGCACTTTGATTGATGTGGGACCCTTGTAAAGTCCTGATAATGTTCCAGACTCGGTGTCTCTCCACCTTGCTTGGACTTCCTGTACCTGAAGCCACCTCTGGGTGCATTCAGACAGTTTCCTGGGCTCTATTGGAAGGGATTCTGGGGCAGGCAGTTGAGGGAGTGGGGGGACCTGGACATTTTGCTGCTGTAGCACATGGTTTGGGTAGAAGCTTTTCTCCTTCCACTAAAATAAAAGTGAAGCAGAAGAAGATCAAACACCCTCATGTCACTGATTTTTCAGGTCACTAAACACATGCCATTTTCTATCTCTTAGGGATTTGGCATTCTTAAATCCTCCTCCTCTTTCTTTTGAGTATTTTTTGCATGCCAGTTCACCTTGGTGTGCATTTTATGTAAACCCTGTCTTAAACCCCAGCCTGAGCAAGCTTCTCTCCCTTCCCTGGGCACACCTGTTAACACCATGGGCATCCGTTCTTGCATCTGTTACACTCCATGCAGTGCTCTGGTGAATGCTTTGTTCCCGACCCACCTGCAGACTTCTTGAGAGCAGGTGTGTCCATTTTGTGTTTCTTATCCATCCCTTGCACTGAGCAACCACTCATTAAATACATTGAATGCCGAGTGGACAAATCAGCTTACCTTCTACAGAAATGTCCTTCCTAAGTTATGCTTGAGTGCTATGTTCTTAAGCCATTGCAAAAATCCCTGTGAATGTCTTAAGAGCACTATAGTTGAAAAAGTGGCCAGGATGTTCCTGTATGTTCCTCACATAAAGACTCAGTTGATAAATTCCTTTTTAGAAAAGATGTGTCTATGTTAAGGAATTCATATCCTATGGACCAGAATTCTGCCTACCCCAGATGGAATTCTGTCTCTCTTGACATACATCCATCCAGCTGTAGACTAAGATTAAAAACTCACAGAAAAGTCTGTCCTGAGATAAAGGCAGCCAATGCCTGGTGTTTGGTTTTCCCAAAGCGGGGGACAGAGTTAGGGTAGGGGGATTGGGCAGAATACAGGGACACCAGCAGGAAGTGACTTACGATGAGTGAGAATACAGAAAGAAATAAAACACATGGAAAAACATGCTTGTAAACCTTAAGGTCAATTTTCCTCACTTCCGTCGTGCATAGAATAATTTTTGAGTTTTAGGTCTTGGAGAACTCATCCTTTGCCAAAGTTGACTCTCTGCAGTGGATTTCATTAGCTGCCATAATTATGTTTAAGCATGTGCTAATATTTCTATTTACAAATTTACCTGCTCCACTCTCTTCTCTCAAATCCATGAATCTTTTTGCATTGTTTCTCTGTGCTAACATTTGCATTTTTGAAAGACATTGTTTTTCTACAATTTTCACTCACTTTCATGTATAAAATCCTTGCAGCTACCCCAATGTTTTTAGATTATATTAAAATACTAAATTGTCCTGTTGCTGTTCTTCATTTTGTTTTTGCACAGTATATGCCCTACACTTTTTTTAAACCCATTCATCACATAGTCAATGGCCATTTCCACTCAGTGCTAGGATTTTCTGTTTATGAATCATCTTCTTGACCTTCCATGCAAACTCCCTATCACTAACACAGAAGACAGTGTCTTTTTCACTTCTTATTCTATTTCCAATGATATTTTTAAAAGCTATCTTCCCAAGATTTTATTATTCATTATCATTGCTTTAATTATGTATTCCTATAATTCTTTTGTGGAGTGATTAAATAGCCTCTTTTCTCATTATTGTTCCTGGTACGAGTTCTAAAATCTGCATCAGCTGATTGCTTTCTTCATCATTACAATTTAAAATCACCTCTTGACGATGTTCATCCCTCACTGAAATTAGCTCAAAGTCCCCTCCTTGGATTAATGACCCCCCTCCTCTCACTGTTCTGTGCTCTCCTTGCCTTGAGAGATAAATAGACAAGAAGCCCATTCCATAGTCATCAAATCGTGAATTTCGAAGGTTATTTAGAGTTGATCCCCTAGATTCCAGATGGGTTGGAGGACACTGAAACTTTTCCAGTGTGATGGTTATTTCTTCAGAAGGAGATTTGGGAACATCTTATAAGAATACAGTTATTTCTATGGATTGATGCAGAGTTACTAAAAGTGAAGGTTCAATTAACAGTTACAAATTCCAGTAAGTTTAAATCACATTACTGCCAATTATCCTTTGCTAGTATGTGCCAAAGGAGAATATTAACCAGTAAATTAGCATGCTCAGTGTTTCATCTATACACAAGTCAAATTCAAGCAAGATGTCTCTTACAAGGAGAAAGAAACAAGATGTGTATCTTTAACTAACTTTGCAGGACATAGAGATTCAGTGAGGTACTGATTTCTAAACAATAAATAAATCACCTTCTAAAGAAATTTGTGTTTGTTTGCTGGCAAGATTTAACTGCATGCTAAGTGGGGAACGCTTTCAGAGTTGACACATATGTTTTCACAAGTTTTCTACCAACTTATCGATCTCATAACAATTGCATTTCATGCAATTGAAATTGCATGGTAGGTAACAGTAATGGAGAGAAAAGCATCACAGTTTTGCAGTGTAGATCAATAATACAAAGTATTCTTAGGGTGGCTTATTACCACCAAATGTGTATTTACTTACCTTTTCTCCTCTTCCTGATGTACCCCAAATCCCCTATTCACCTATTATTGTTTAGGCTCAACTGAAGTATCACCTGCTCCAGGAAATTTTTTCTGATTCTCTCAGTTCAGTTTGGCAAATCCCTCTGCACCATCACCCTACCTAATGTGTGAGTGTTTCACTGCACTGTGCACCTGGAATGGCCTATCCCTGGGTCAGTCAGTGGGGCTGGGCTGGGTAGAATTTTGTCTGTTGGCACGGTGATTCTATAGCTTCTGCATCCTTCAAGACTGACACTGCATGTGACATTTAGTAAATGGAATTCTAACCTACCCTTTACTATCGTTTTGGCCAAAATAACATTAGCTCATTAAAGAAAAAACAATATCGCCTATTTGATAAAGGGGTTTAACAAACTCATAGGCCATATTCAATACAAAAACCAAAGAAGAACAATAATAAAATACAAGGTGAAATGAACCAAAACAATAAAATGAGATGCAAAAATAATTAAAGTAGATGAATTTGTTAAATCCTATATAAACTTTATAGATTTGATTGGTATTTGTGGCTAGAAAAATTTAGACATAGAAAAGTCTTTAGTTTTTAAAAGTGAAGTTTACGTGGGAGGGACACTATGGAGAGAAGACCCCCCAAAACATTTCTCTCTGATAACTCTGGACTCTCCCCTGCGGCTACCGAACCTTCCAGAGAGCAATCAGGGTGGTGGCGGTGGTAGAAGGTGGTCATCTCAGGGGCAGAATTTGATTCCCTGACGATGGTCTGAAAGACAGGCCACCTCTCCATTTGAAGCATCGAGTTTCCAAGAGCAGATTTGGGTAAGGTCTTCCAGAGAGAGCCTTAGGGAGACCCGATTCTCCTGCAACGCTTGCAGCAAGGGGTGGAGCCGAAGAGGATTCTGGGACAGAGTTCAGAGAATGAAGACAGCATTTAGGTCCTGCAGGTAACAGGGACACGTAGACACGCTGCTTTGTGAGATCCCACTGATGGCTGAAAGGGGTAAGGCAATCTGTCCACATCTGGGCCCTCTTTTTTTTCCAGCCAGTGGGGGGCAGGGCTGATCTATTGGCAATTTCATCGCTCTGCGAAAAGAACCTTCAAGTGGCAGGTTGCACATCCTCGCTAATGCTTCCCCCGGTTTCCCCTTCGCTTCCTTCAGTAACCTGACCCTGGTAACTTGCTTTTATACAGTTTACCAATTTGGACTCTTCCTCTTGCCACTCTGTGAGAGGCGAATTTTAGTGATAGCATGATGGTAAATGACCCTTGAAAATTGGAACCACAGCTATGAAGAACATAAGTGAAACTGTCTAAGAACAATCTTTCCTGCAGGGAAAATGAGCTGCAACAAGAAAACAAGCAAACAAACAAACAGAAACCTAAATAAGCAACAAAAAATAATATGAAACAAATGGCTAAGTACCTATGCAAGTGAAAATGGTGAAAATCAAAAGCTGAATTTGACTTTACTGCTTGGTCCTACTCTTAAAATGTGCAAAATAACAATTGATAGACAAGACAGAAACATTTCTGAGCAAGGTATTAGAGTAAAAACATAAAATGAATGAAAAGAATTTAAGAGGCTTTAAAAATATCATAGTGATGTTTAAAGGATTGGATCAATTTGGAATAGTTTGCCTGTGGAAAGATGATTAAGAAAAGGCTTCTAGGAATCTATTCTGGAAAACAATAGAATTATAGAACAATATGAAGCCATAGGCAATGATTACTAAATTGTAACATTTTGGTTAATCACTGAATAGCATTTAGCACTGAATAGCAGAGAATAGGATCAGTGAGTTCGGAACAAGTGAAAAAATCTATTTAGAAAAAATTGAGGTTGAATCTGACTTTTTTTTAAGGATGTATAGGATTTATCAGTCATGAAGTGCTGGACATATTGCTATATTCCACATGATAAATAACTAGAGTAAATTTTAGGATAGTTAACTTGGCATAACATAATTTGGTTTCATCAGGAAGAATTTCCTGGTAAAGTGTTTCAAGCTTTTGGAATATATTGCTGAGAATACGCTATGCTATAGGGTGTTTTCGTTATATATAGTATTGTTTAAATGCTATCATGGATGAAGGCAAGAAAAAATATTTCATTTTTTCTTCCCTGCTGTGCTCTCATTCTTCCCATAAGGTTTATTGCGGTGACACTGGTTGAGAAAATCACCCAGCTTTCCAGCCCACAGGCACCATCTGCACACAGCATTGTGTGGCCACCACACTCTCATTTTTGTCAGGGTTTTCATTACCCCTGATTGGTAAAGAACTATGTTTCATAGTGTATTTTACAGTTTTTGAAAATATTTTTAAATGAAATACATAGCCATCCAAATGTTCAAATTTCATGTATAGAGTATTGGTGTTTGGAGTGAAATAAGGGTGGCAGTCTTTAAAAAAAAATCTTGACTGTATCATAGATTCTTTCTTTTAATTAAGAAGCTCACCAGGCCCTTTTTAATACCATCCCCTAACTAGGTCCCTTATGTCTCCGAGTTGCTCGTATTGCAAGCTGATTAGACAACCGAGCAGCCTGAAAATCCCCCACTAGACCTCTTGGTGAAGTTTAATCATCCAGGTGAGATCCTGATGAGGCTGGCAATTAGACTTACTGTATTTTTTTAAGTGGAGATGCTGAGTTTCAAAATATTAAAATGCTATTTAAATACAGTGGTGACACAATCGGAGGGGCTGTTGCAGCCACAAATCAGAGTCTGCCTCTCCCCAGCCTTGCAGCTCCTTCTGTGCTTTGTTGAATGAACAGGTGTGAACCCACCTCTGCACTGCCCCTAGGGACTTTGCCTGACTCCACTATGGCCATGTGAATGGGAAAAGTAGTTGGGATATTTAAAGGTATTATTTCAAAAATAGTTAAACTTGGCTTATTTTAAACCTTTCTACATCTGAACTGAATTAACCTTTTTCTTTTAAAAATGTATAATTTACATATGTTTCTATATAAATGTATAAGTAGAAATACGTAGATACATGATAATGTATGAAGGTAATAAAAACTCATAATGTATTGAATACAGGGTGGGGCAAAATTAGGTTTACAGTTATTCATATGGAAAATAACACAATAATTAATAAATGCCACAAGAATAAACATTGTGTTTTACATACTGACCTACTTCTGCCCCACCCTGTGTTATATTATTCAAACCATGTCTCCCTCCCTTTTATTCAGTTTTTAAGTGGCAAGTGTGAAGGCAAATACAAATTAACTTGAGAGACTTATTCCTCCCTGTTGACAGTAATCAAAGGGACTTTTCCCTTTCCCTGTTCTTAAAGCATTTACTTTAGAAAACTTGTAACTTCTTTCTCTGCCTCTTTAAAATGTATGTAAATATTTTTAAAAGCTAAACAAGCCTCTGGCCAGCGTTAAGCCCAGGATGGCCTTTACGAACCCGGTGTGGCCTCTCTCCAGGACCCAGGAGCTGACTGTCCGCGACTCAGTGGTGAGGAGAGTGCTCTCGGCTCCCCTGGTGCGTGGGAAGGTAGAGACTAACTGTGTGGGCACCTCACTCCAAGTTGCAAAATGAGCCCCCTTCCTAAA
Organism: Anoura caudifer; assembly: GCA_004027475.1. Taxonomy (NCBI): domain Eukaryota; kingdom Metazoa; phylum Chordata; class Mammalia; order Chiroptera; family Phyllostomidae; genus Anoura; species Anoura caudifer. The sequence goes on from PVKU01000036.1 coordinate 701,137, forward strand.
GATACCAGAAGTGTATTCTTCCTTTGGATGAAGTCTATAGCTAACACAGACGGTCACCCCAACTATGTTGGTGGTGAATCATGTGTGATGTGGCCCTGTCATCTTCCTAACTTGAGGATGAGTTATTGTCAACCTCGCCAACACTCATGAGTGGGCCAGGCCGTACGAAAGGTGAGATTTCTCTCTGCCTCTGCAGCCTCTCTTACTGCCTCATGTATCGTACAGGCCACATTCAGGTTCACTGCATGTTTGGTAATCAAATCAGTTTCCTTCTCTGTTTTGTGGAAGGTGTTTTGAGTTGGGAGGAGGTTTTGTGTTTTAATTCTATTTTCCCACCACAAACAACAGACACCACTCTGGTTCTTACTGGAGAAAAGGGGGCGCATTTAAAAGATCAGATAGCTAAAAGATTCTGCAAGATGACTGGTGAGCCTGACTTAAAAACCAACTAAACATGACCATTGATTCTGGGCAGGCAAACCTTGTAGTTTGATTTCTAGTTTGATCTAGGGAAATTACCTAAACGTGGGGATGGTTTTTGAAACATAGTGGGCAGCCCTGTCCCTCATCAAATGTAACCATGATCATTATCTGATACATCTGGGTAAACTATGCACAAGTGGGCAGATGTTATAGCATACACATTCTTGTTTTAAATATTATTTTTATGCAATCTTTCCTTACTGTAGTATGATGCACACACACCAAGTGTACAAAATGTAAATGTACAACACAAAGAATTATCAAAGCTCCCCATTTCTGACTTCTAATAGCATAGAAAACCATTTTTGCCTGTTTTAGAAGTTTATGGAACTAGAATCATGTAGCCTATATCCTTGTGTGTCTGGCTGTTTTTGCTCGAAATAATCTGTGTGAGGTTCTGTTTGTGAGTGTGTAGCTACAGTAACTACTTGTACTGAATCCTAGCTACAGTAGGATTCATCCTACTGTACTGAATCCTACAGCACTGAATTACTGTATAGGATTTCCCTTATGTGAACATAACACAAGTTGTTTATTTCACCATTGATGTGTTTTTTTTCCATTTGGGGAGATCATAAATGAAGCTATAAATATTTTGAGAACATCTTTCGGTGTACACATACATGCAATGCTGTTTGATATATAGTAGGAATGGAATCATAGAGTCATAGATCAACTTGAATAAGCAGTGTTTTGCAAAGTGGCTGGGCCAATTTGCAAACCCACTAGGGCTGAGAATTCCTGCTTCAAAAGCTCACCAAAATGCGGTTGTAAATCTCTTCTTAATCTTAGTCATTCTAGTGTATGTTTCTAGTGGTGCCTCGTGGACGTTTTATTTCAGGTTACTAATGATGGTGACGTCATTTTTATATGCTTAATAATCATTTCCATATCTTTTCTATGAAAGGGTATCCTTTCTGTCCATTTTATGATTGAGTATGAATCTTTTCATATTGATTTGAAGGAGTTATGTATATATTCTGGATATATAACACATTTGTTGGTTATATACAAGGTCTGTCTGGAAAAAGTCCAGCCATTGTTAATATAATGAGAATGGTTTGCATGACATCTAGGTAACCTGGCAGCCAAGGAGATAGGACTGGAATGCACATGCATGAACAATGACAACTTCACTGTTCTAGTCAGTCAGTGCAGTAGATGCCATTAAGTGAGCAAGTGTACTGTGTGGCTGCACAATCAAAATGCCTGAGTAGAGAAATAAATCTGCATCAAATTTTGCATTAAGCTTGAACATTCCTCCAGAGAAACTATTTGGATGATTCAGAAGGCTAAAGCTATGGGCAACTGGTGATGGGCAGCTTCATCATGATAATGCAACCCACTAATGAATCACATCTGCAGAGTATTAGGTAAAATATCAAATCGCCCAGGTGACTCAGCCCCACTACAGTCCAGATTTGGTGACCTGCAACTTCTGGCTTTTCCCAAAACTAAAATCACGTTTGAAAAAGAAGAGATTTCAGACCATTGATAAGTTTTGGGAAAATACAATGGGGCAGCTGATGGTGATTGGGAGAACTGTGTGAGGTCCCAAGGTGCCTACTTTGAAGGGGACTGAAGTGTCATTGTCTCACAGTGTTTCTTGTATTTTGTATCTTCTTCAATAAATGCCTCTATTTGTCATAGTATATGGCTGGATGCCTCCTGGACAGACCTCATATATATTCGGTATCTTCTCTCGTTCATGATTTAATTTGTATTTCTGTAGTGGTATCTGTTGATGAATAGAATTGTAAAATTTTAGTATTCTAATTTATCAATCTTTTATTTTATAGCTAATATATATGTACTTACATTTATTTAGGATTTGTTCATTTCTTTTAACAATTGTATTTTTAGATTTAATCCTATATATTTGTTTTTTTTGTATGTGGTCATAAAATATATCTCTATAAAATTTAACTTTGTAATTGCTGTTGCTGGCACATACAAATAAAAATGATTTTTATCCATGGATCTTGTGACCAAGAAAATTTCCAAACTCATTTAGTGGTTCTAGTATGTTCTCTGTAGATCTTGATAGATCATTCACATTTGATAGCATTGATGTTCATGTCACAGTACACATTAAAGCTCATTTAATGTCAGTAAAGATAGGACTGAATAGTTATTTTCAGTGGTTGAGGGGTGTTTTATGGTATTGACACATTAAACATCAGAAGTATGGTTGGGAGCAGGACTGTGGAGTCAGACCCCTAGACTTGAATAATCACTGCACCCCTTACTGTGTAATCTTAGGAATGTGAACTAACCTCTTTACCCCTCACTTCTTATAGGAAACATTCATTCATGTGTGTCGCTCTTGCAGACATTATTTTAGTAAATGGGTGTGGAATTCCACAATCAAAAGAGTTGTATCAATGTATACCCTTACCTGAAATTTGCAAGTTTTTATTGCCTTACATTTTTGCCAGTACTTTGTAATATCTAGCTTAAAGTTTGAAAATCATGTCAAATTTTGGATCTTGATAAATCTGAACAATCATAAGAGTATCTCATCATTGTTAGAATTTTTATGATCACTAGTGAGTTTAGAAATTTCCATTCTTGATAGCCATTTGGCTTTTATGTGAATTGGTTGTTTAATTATTTTCTTTCATTTTTTTTCTTTGCTGGTTTTTATATTGAGTTGCTTTTCTTTTTCTTATTAGAGAAATTCCTTAAGGATATTGAATACTTATTCTTTTATGGTTACAGAGGTTATAAATATTTCTTCCACTTCACTTTTTTTCTATTTTTATATTGAGTTTTGTTGTACAGAAATGACTCAGTCTTTCATATTAAGTTTTATGCATTTTTGTCTTATATAAAAGCATCTTTTTCCATTTTGAAATATAAGATAATGCTGCATTTTCATTCAAAAACCTCTATAAAAATGATTTTCACATATGCATCTTTAATGTACCTGGACTTTATTTTTGTGTATGATTAGAAATAGGAATCTAATTTTATTTCATTTATTTTCAACATGGATAAACAACTGTCCCAGAACAAATTATTGAACAAAGTTTCCTTTCTCTCCTGGTTTGCAATGCTAACTTCATCTTACATCAAGTTTTCAAAAATGCATCGCTCCATTTCTGAGCATTTTGGAGTTCCATTCTTTGTCTTGCCTATCCTTGATAAATTCTCACAATTGTAATTATTATAATTTTACAATATGATTTTTAAGTATCACAATCTATCCCTCTACTATCATTTTTTTCTTTATGAATTTTTGGCATTGAAATTTTCATACACATTTTAGAATCACTTTGTCTAGTTTCTGCAAAACAATAGCAGAACATACGAGTAACTTGTTTTAATGAGGAAATGAATTGTTTTGGCTCTAGAGATCAATTTTGGGAGAACAGAAATCTTTCCAATATTGAATCTTCAAATTCACACATTTCTTGTAGTTCGAATTTCATGAGGATAGTGCATATCTTTGCTGCAGGTTTTTCAAGATAAATTATAGTATTGTTTGTTATTGTAAAGTTGAACTTTTAAAGATTTACATTTATTGTTGTTGCTCCTTTACAGGAAACTAATACATTTTTTTACAATGTTCTTGTCATCAAACTTGCTGAACTTGCTTTCTTGTTGTAAGTTTGAAGATATGTTTAGATCCCCCATATGTATGATTATAATATGTGCAAAGAATGAGGTTTTTTTTTTTTTTCGTTTCCAGTAGGTATGATTTTATCTTCCTCTGTTCTTTATTTTTCTGTTTAGAATCTACGGTGGGATACTGAACAGGAGACATCGCAGTGAGCAGCCCACAAGCTCCTGGTGTTCAGGGCAAGGCCTCTCGTGTTTCACCAGCATGCGTCACGCGTGGTCAAGGCTTTAGGAACATTCCACGGTCATGTTAGGTAGCGTCCTTCCGTTCCTACTTTGCTAATCCTTTTCAAGTTCAGTGGTGAAACTGAGTATTATCCTTGACTGTTGTGTATCTATTAAATGCACTTACAATTTTTATATTTAATCTCTGACTATGGCTGTGTTAGTTTTCTAGATCTGCCACAAAATAGGCCACAGACTTGGTGCCTTAAACAACAGAAATTCATTTTCTTACAGTTCTGCAGGTTTAGTTTTTTCTTGGGTGTCTCTCCTCCACCTGCAGGTGGCGGGCTTCTCCATCCTCACCTGGTCTTTCCTCTACGTGTGCATCTTTGGCCCCTCTCTCCTTTCGTTTTGTTCCCCACCCCCTTTCTCTCTCTCCTTATAAGGAACACCAGTCATTGGATTAGGGTGCATTCTAAAGATCCTCATTTTAATAGAATTACCCTTTGAAGGTCTAATACTTAAATATATTTTATATTATTGGGTCCTGGAGGTCAGGACTTCAACATATGAATTTGGGGGGCCACAGTTCAGCACATTCCACAGTCTTCCTGTTAAGTTGCAACATTCAGGTCACAGTCTGATTTTTCTATTTAAAATATCTAATAACATTATTTAATATGGCCCTTTTTAGTATAGAAAAATTAAATGCCTTATCTATAGACTTCTGTAAAACAGGGTTTCTCCAAATCTACCGTAAGGATGATCTGTAGCTTGGGCAGGAGGAGGGCTTTAGGGATGTTGGGCCTCTGGGCCATGGAGGAATAGAAGAGGAGAAGCTTAACTTCTTTCTCCTCTCTGCGTTAACAGTAGCAGGTGCCTTTCAGTCAACCTGGTAGCCTTTGAGTTCATAAGGAAATGTTCATAAAATGAAGGTGTAAAATGAGTTAGGAAGTGGAGTATGAACCTTTTATCCAGAGTACAAATTGTTCATACTCTTCTTTCCATTTGTTCATCGTAGCTGCATTTATTTGGTGAGTCAAATATTCTGTGAGGCACAAAATGAACAAACATGAGTAAGTCAGTCCTTCCTCAAGGAACTTGTATTTAGCTAAGAGAAGAAACACTACCTATCTATCTATATCCATCTGTCTATCTCTATATCTATGTAGCTCCACCGAGAGAGACACACACACACACACCCACATAAATCATTGGGAAATAATTCACCAATGATTGAGCTCAGTGGGATTTATCAGTCAGGCAAAGAAGGAAAATAACATTACAGGCAGACAGAACAATATTTATATAGAAAGCTAGGCTGTAGTAAGAGTAAACATGATATCCAGAAAAACAGGCAGTTTGGAATTTCTGAAATGTAGGGTGTGTAAAGAGAGAGTGGTGGGAGTTTTGATTAGAATAAGACAGGAAGAGAGTCAGACCATAGAGGAGCTTGTATTATATGCTATAGAAACATGACTTTAATCTTGCAATAACAAAGCCACTTAACAATTTTAAGGAGAAAAACCTATAACATTACTTAAATTTACCATACTTACCTTTTATTCTATCTCAGGCACCTACTTTCATGAATGGTACTAGACCTTGTGAATAATTTTAACCCTCCTAAAATTTTAAATTGCATGCATCCTGTTCTTACCACACTTCCCATAATGACAGCTCACTCAGTCCAGAAATTTTCCAGTGCCACCAAGATCCCTCAACCCCCTGGGTTACTATCATTTCACCATCCCTCACCTGCTTAATGTCCTCACTTTTGACCCAGGGGAAACTTCATGGTCAATCACTATCATAAGTCCTTTGCATATAACTCCAACCTTCCCCCCACCTTTCTTGCTTGCACTGGCTTGGCAAACCTTCTACTCTGATTAAATTCAAGTCTCCACCTAATTTGATACCTGTGTTGCAATGGGGCTGAAGGACACACACCATCACACAGACAGGTCTCACTTTGAGTTCACAACCAGAAACCTCAGGTGGGCTGCTTGACTCAGAATCTATTCTTTTAGGGAAACCTTTTTGTGTCTTCTGTCGTTCTTCCCCAGTGCTTCCCCCAACATCCTCAGCTTGCATTCTGTTTTCCTGAAAAGCTGAGGCGATCCTGAGACCTTGCTCAGATGCTCTCTGCCCCTGGTGCTTGCACCTAACATGTGCCGCTTTCTGGCTGTTAACCACAGGTGGAATTTCTGTGATACCATGTACAATGGATGCCTCCACTTCCTTTGGTAGTAACAGTGTGTCCTTGTTCCTTAAAATGGCTAATGCTGTGTGCCCCATTCCTCCTCCCCCAGCCTTTCTGAAACATGCTCCTATCACACTTCTACCCTCACCGCTCCATCAGAATTGCTCTCACATCTCCCGATGATGTCTGTGTTGGGATCATCCTTGTGGTACAAGATGTCCTCTTGTCCGTCTTGGCATTGCTGGCACGATGGTTCCACCTTGGGCCTCAGCGCTCTATTCCTTCACACAGGTCACAACGACCACATGCCCGCCCGGTCCCTCGCATGTCACGGGGCACTCCTCGCGCTCCTCTGCAGGCACAATAGATAAGGGGATTTCTTTTTTAGATGAAGGAATTCATTGGGTAGGCATGTCATCAGAATAATCCATTAAGAATTTAAAACCGATGATGTAGGAAAATGAGGAAAGACTTGTTTCCACAACGTCCTTGAGTACCGAAGAAGAGTTAGGGCCCTGGGTAAAGTGGAGGAATTGATTTTGACTAAAGTCACAGAAAGTTCATCCAAGTTAACAGATGGGAGAGTGGATTCCATAGCAGCAGATGGTGGGAGGTAATAGCTGTGGTACTGAGGGTCTCAAATGCTACCTTGTGATCGCTCCATTTTTCTTCATGAAGTATGAATAAATTCATTAACTAAAGGTGTAGGCGGAGGGATGGAGGAGGAGGTTTTGGGATGTGAGCAGATAAGTGGAGTAATAAATCTGTGTTTCAGTCAGTCCTAAAAGGACCTGCCCAAACCCTCAAACTTCCCTACTCAGAAAGTTACCAGATGGCTGAGCTAATGACATAACCAACATGGAGAAATGACATAAGGTTTATTATTGATAACACAGTACTGAGCACTCCCAGAAGGAAATGCGGGTCACCAGCTGGGGGCTTGAGGTGATGGGGTTGCCAGAGGAGGGGCAGGATTAAGGGAAAGAATGTCTGTATTGATTAGGGAGGTGCTACATGTTCTACTAATTTTCCCCTGATTGCATCAGAGCCTCAAACAGCCCTTGCAGATGCTGCCCAAAAGGGAATTTGTTTTTCTAGGTGTATCACTGCTTGCTTTAAGGGCCCTGCATTAGCCTAGCCCATGTGAGCAAGGAGGTGGCTGGGACATGGGCAGAGGCAAAGGGAGCCTTGGGGCATCTTGACTCAGAGGGGACTTGTGTCAACAGTTATCACTAGACTTCAGGACCTGGTGAGCCCTTCTTGTTTCAGGGAGCTGGGGCTGAGGACGGACCATCCTGTCCCATCTGTATGGTCTGCGACATTGTGTACATACTAGGAAGGTTCCAAGTCATTTGGTATCTGCCAGGTGGAAGGTTAGCTCCTCCAAGCCAGGCATTTTTGCTTGTCTCTCGTGACTGGTACACAGCCCAGGTCCTGACACTACTGGGCATAGTACATTTTTTCTTTTGTCAAAAATGAATTATACTTAAAAGATTCTTGTACAACTTGTAGGAATGGCAGAATCAGTACGGAAACCAAGGAGTGATTTCAGAGTAACTCAAATGCCTATCTTTTTCAAACACTGTGTTATTCATCAGACCACTTGATTTTGGGTGAATATAATCATAAGTCAAGTGTTTTATAGGACCAGGTTTTCTTTTTTCTTCTTGTATTTCCCTCCCCAAATGGAAACATCCAAGAGCCGAATCAATTCCACTCATGATGGAGCTAAGGTTTCAGTTTATCCAGGATCCCCAGCTGCTTCCCTCTCCCTCTGGGGCTCTGCCAGGTGGGTGCTGGGGCGGACTCTCCCATCTGCTCTCTGTAGGTGCTCTCAGAAGGTGCTCTCAGAGTGGGGGCTGCCTGAAGCCGCCTGCCTCTCAACGCCCATCCCACTCTGGGCCACTCTTTGGAATTTGAATAAAGGAGAAAACTGAGCAGGAAGATGCACCGTCTGCCTTAGTGGCCAGAGAAGGACAATTCTGGGAGCAGTTAGACAGGAATACATTTGGTTCTCTGGTGGTTTGAGAACACTTGACACCTGATGCCCACGTCCTGTCTCCCCCCCCCAAGAATGACTGCTGCAACTTGTTTTCCGGATGAGCTCTTATTTAGCTTTCAAAACCCTGTTCCCATACCACCTTCTCTGTGAAATTGCCTCCACCTATCTGCATTCAGTGAGGAAAAGATTTCCTACAAGAATTAGGGGAAGAAACTGTGCGTGCAGGGATCTATAGATGGTGTCCTATCCGGGAATGAGACAACATCTCACAGAGTAGGGTCTGGCGGACCAAAGGCTTGGGAGGCTGAGGCTGGGAGTGGGACTATCCCTGCACGTCAGCCCCAGCACACTGATCCTGGGCCCAGAAAGCGGGGGTCTGCGGAGGGGTCTACTCACCGGTGGCGTTGGTTATTATAAAATGCCCAGATTCCTGGTTTCTGTTTTCCTTCCACCTCCCAGGTCTTCCAAAAGTCTCTCTCGGTGACAAATTCTAGCCTGGTACTGCTCGGACCACATGGTTCTGGGGAACGTAGTTTCCAGCCTTAGAAAGACTGGTGACAATGGTGACAATGTGGCATCTGGGGCCCCCAGCCCTGGCCTGGTCAGCAGCCCCCCACCCCAACCCGCCCACACAACCAGGGCAGAGGCAGGCTGCCACTGCGCGCACTTCTGTGCCCACTGCCTGTCTGAGATCGCGTCTCTCCCACGCCCTTGCACGCCTAGTTCCCCTCGCTGTCCCTGCCCTGGCTTGCGCCTGTAGGAATCACCTTCTAATGCATTTTCATCTCTTCAGAGCCCGGCACTAGGGGGCTCCTCCTGCATCTTCGATGAGCTAAAATATTTCGGTAATTCAAAAACTGTAAGGAAAGGACTAGGATGTGAATAGATGGCAGTAAAATAGAGGCAGAAAACCCCATTGCTGAAGGTGAGAAGTTGTACTTGGGACAGACAAAAACTCCAGCGAAGATCCAGGAGCAGGCTGGACCCAGACTAGGGTTAGGGTAACTGGCTGTTATTGCTCTGTATGGGTTTATTTTGAAGAAAAATGTCAAATGCACAGACGGTTCATTTTTTTAACATTGCAATTATCCAGTTACCAAATAATCTCAATCTCAAAATAATGATGAGCTAAAAATAAGCAAACATGGTGTTCTTATGTAAGAGAATAGCACCGTCACAGTTCTTAAATCACTAAACTTAAATTTTTAATTTAAGCTTTAACTTTTCTCAGGTTTAAGTCATTGAACCTGAGAAAAATTAAAAATGGCCAATTTATATGTGTTCAGCCTTATATATTTTATTAGAACCGGCTGAGTTATTCATTGGGTAGCCTACATGACTTTAAGAATTTCATTATAAGTCTGTCCTATCTTTAATTCTGATTTGCAAAAGCTATTTAAGATACAGCTGGTAACACATATTTTAATGCAAAAAATATTGTGCTACTTTCCTTTGGATGAATCTCTTTGTCTTGGAGTATTTATCTTTGCTGCATACTGCATTGTTTTAGAATTAGGAGTCCTGAGTTTAATTCTGGGTTTTGTCACTAACTTGGTCAACATTGTCTGAGTCATTTTTCTACCCAGGGTATGAGAATAAAAGCAGGCACCTCATCTCCCTCCGATGGTAAAACCACAATAATGTTTTCAAAGCACGTTGCATTCCTAAGGCAAAACATACTATTTAAACCCAAAGTTCCATTCTTTCTGAAACTGAATTAAAACGGAAACAAAGTCCCAGTGCATGATGAAATTTATTCTTTCTGCATAAATAATTAAAATGACATTTTGCAGGAGACACCCCAGGTTCCCCTGAATAAGCCACTAATTCATTACATGTCTGTCCCACAGGTGACCCAGGAACGCACCTGCAGCACACCAAAGTCATTGCGTGTCAGGCCTCCCTTTGCATTTAGCTTTTCACATAGCATGTGCAAAATAACAAGTCATTAATAAAAAGAAGAAAACCCCAGAGAGAGACTTCCCCCAGTCTTTTGAGAAATTCAGAGTTAATTGCCCATATTTTTATTCTTCACCATAAACAGAAGCCATTGCCTCCTGTACAGAATATACTACAAGGATTTAAATTATATTGTATGATAAGACTCTTGCTTTGAAGCAATTTTATAAGCAAACACATTTGCAGGAGTCTTGATACTACGAAGATAAGATACAGAGATAAAAGTTTTTAGGTTTCTGAGCTCAGCTGGAAAAGAAAAAATAAACCTTTAATGTATAATGTCATTGGCATATGTCGTGTCCACTATGAGCGTGGTACGTATAATGTTTTGGGTGAAGGGAGTTTGGAGAAGGAAGAGTACTCCTAATTCAAAGTTGAAGAAAGTCCAAGAACATCTTTGCAATTCATTTACTCTACCACTCTAAGCACACTCCTCATTCCATCTTATTTGAACAGTCAGTCTACGGTTCCCTCCATATTTGTACAATTCAGCGTCCTCTCTGTTTCCCCTTGATTCCAGAAGTACTTCAGGCTCATCATCCCAGACTCCTCCCTGGATGCTAAACATCGCTCTCCATTTCACCTGCCTGGCAAAAGCCAGGCTTTGCAGAGAGACAGTGCAACCCGACCTAGGCTGCTCTGTAGGGAGACCCCCGCTTGAGAGGCTGCCACTAACCTCTTCAGTGCCCTCCCAGTGTGTTCATTTGTAAAGGGACCACACTTCTGAACAGGGCTTACAAGACTAGGGGCATTCCCTGTCCCTAACTTCATTTCTTGGTATTTTCCCAGCACACTGTAAAGACAAGATAAAGTTTTAAATGGAATTCCTCAATATCTATGGGTCTGGGCCTCCCACCCCCTAGATATTTAGCTGTTTTTCTCTCCAGAACTCCTCTTCTGTATTATGAAAGCTCATTCTGCTCTAATCACCTTCTGTCTTCGAACTTGCTGACCAGCGTTCATGTCAGTGCTCAGCAGCTGAAGTCCCACTCAGTTCTGAAACCATCCATTGTTACAAGGTTGTGTCCTGGGTTGGTGAACGGGGTAGATTTGGTTAAACTTGAATTTGAAGTAGCTTTTCAACATATTTCTTTCATTTTCTCTTCTCTCTCTCTCTCTCTCTGTCTCTAGAGATATTCCATGTTTCAATGTCATTGTCCCCTCTCACATTCTGGCAGCTGTCATTGTGGCAAGTTATGTGATTAAAATGACTGAATTCAGTTCAAACTCAAGACTAATTAGATCCTTACTGCTGGTCCACAGATCTCTCCACTTCCTTTTAGCTTTTGAGTTCTTATCCTTACTCTTCTAGAATATGTTATTCTCATCAAGACCTGACTCCCCTCTCATCATGTAACTTCCTCTTCTATTTTAATAAAATAACTGCCCAATGTTAACTCCCTCTGCAATGCCTTAAAATGTTCTCATATTTTCTGCCCTTTCCTCCACTTTTCTACCTCTGAGGAAAATCCAACCATTCTTACTTCCAAGATTATTGTTGGTTTAGTAATGATGTAGCGAGCTGTGTGTTAGGTAACTCTCATGATTTTTCAGTTTTTCCCTGGATTGTACCAAGGGAATTATCCAGGTGACATTGAGTGTCCTGTTCTCTTTGCTCTATTCCCAGCTCTCCACCCATCTTCCCAGTGGCTCAAATGCTTCCCAGGTTTGGCACCTTCCACATTGCATCTCGTCCTGCTCCACTTTCTACTTCACAGCTCAGGACGCAAGGTCTAGAAATCCTACTTGCTTTAGAATTTCATCTCAGAATTAATTCCCTTTAGTGATCTGTGTATCTCACTATCTCAATGCTTCATGGTATAAGTCTTTCTTTGCATATAAGTTTATCCCTTTACATTGTCACCTCCTGATTTGGAGGGATTTGGCCCTGTGTCTGCCACCTACCACCCACTGTTAAGGTTAGAGTTAGTGACAAACATAAGTGAACGCATCACATATCCTACTTACAAGGAGTCCTATTTGAGGTAAGTTGTGTTTTTTAGTAGGAAATGAAAATGAGAAAAGAAAGATTAATAAGGTGTTCAGGATTTAGGTGCTTTGTGCAGCTGAGTTTTCTAGCCTCGTTCAGTCAGTAGGTCACGCTCTCACCCCTTGGAGCGTCCTAGATGCCTTCTTAACAGGAAGAGCACAGGTACTGGCCCTTCCCGGTGAATTTGCCACGCCCATACCGCTCATTCAGGATATAAAATCAGCATTTTACTTTCATAAGTTAGCCAGCAGATTTTAAAGATGTTGGTTTTATACAGTTTTGTGTGGTCACCATTTGTATGCATACTGTGTGACATACTAGCTCTGTGGCATACTGGTGTCATTCCTCACAAGAAGTTTTGAAAAAGGAAAAGCTGGTCTTCAGTGCCCTCTGCTCCTTCCTCCTCATGAGCCTTCTGCATCCCCACTGGTCACCAGGCTGAGTCCCCCCGCTGCCTCTGTTTCCTGGAGCACTTGCCTAGGACTCCAGTGGACTTAGGTTTTTGTTTGTTTGCCACCTTTGTTTAAACCTCCGCATGGACAGTTTTCTGAACATCCACTCAACTTATCTTGACAAGGTTATATATCAGTATTTAGATATAATGTATTATGTACATTTTCACAATTATCTTAACAGGATTAGTAGGTGATTTCCAAGCTATAACATTTTAAGATTAAGAGTGGATTATTTCAGACATGAAGGCAGAGTGATAAGAGTGATGTTTTTAAACACCTTATTTTTTTCAGCAAAATTTGAAGCCTTTCACTGGCTAAACTGTAACTTCTTAACCTAGATCTTGGTCTGGCAGGAGGAATCTAAGACCCCCCTTGGAGTACCCAACATATTTGTGTGGGGTTTGCAATGATAACAGAAGTTTGCATCAATTTGTTTACATACTTTCTTCTCAAAAGAAGACCCAAAGCATTATTCATGTTCTCAGTGGGATCTGAGAGCTCTCAATGTGTTAAAAAAAATCTTTGGCCTAGTTTTAATAACTTCAAAAACACTTTTGAAAGTAATGAACAAAGAAGCATGCAATTAAAACTAGTGAGAAATGTGAATTGCCACTGTTACTTGCTTAAGTTAGCTATAGTCACCCTATATACTACTAGAGGAATACCGTGTAATAGAATCTGTCTCACATAAGTAGTTTGCCACACCTTCAGGTATTTATTTGCCACTCTGAAACAGTGCTTGTTCTTCACAAATCTGAGAATCTCAGAATCCTCAGGAGTTATTTTCCTTCCAAACAAAATTACTCTTTAGTCAGTTTTTTTTTCTTAATAGGTCACAGATACTAATCTTTTAAACTAGCATTTAATGCAAAAAAAATCACAATATTTGATTCACAATGTTATTTTATTTTATTTTGTTTATTAAAAATATGTTGAAGTGTCTTTGCTTCAGTCTTCCAAGAATATATTTCAAAAATATATTTGCATTCTGAAATCATGTTCACTTACTGAGGTAAAAAAAATGGAACTAACTAAGCCTCAGACACAGCCAACCCACAAATTTGAACATATTGAATAGGTTTCTTCCTGAAACTGCCTGGGGTGTTGTGTTTAATAGTAAATGGGTAGAATAGGAGATATGGCCACTTTAACAAGGTTAACTTTGTGCTTTGTCAGAGCTTTGTAGTCCTCCTGCTGCTTGTCCCAGGGTGTTTCCGGTGTCCTCCCAGGGTCTGCTTTACAGTAGGGCAGGGTGGACTTGGGCACAGCCTCGCAGCCCAATCGGTGGGGCACCTGAGACTCAGGGATGCTCCTGTCAAACAATACTATGTGCTCCCTTGGGCAAGTTTTGAGTTTGTATTTCTTTAAATAGACTTAAACAGAGGTTTTCATAAAAACACCTCTGAATTCAACTTCATGTTACTGCATATAGGCTGTTTTCAAATCAGGTGTCTAAAACATTTTTCTGCCCAGAGATGTTACTGATTTTGCTTAAAATCCTGTTTGTGCACACAAATTGGAAGTTTCCACGAGAAGCAATAAGAAGAGTACACTTCTGATTTAAGGCCCAAGTCTGTTTGCCTTGCTCAATTAATTGTCACTGAGTGCAATTTTGTCATAGTTAAAAAGAACTCAGGCCTATTTCCCAGTAGTCATAATTTTGGAGAGTTAGAGAAATGAATATTCCTCAAATACTAATTAATAATCTCTGAAGAATCATTTGCATAAAGGATGTTAGAATCTTGCAGCCCTTACGTGTTGTATGTAACTAATTAAAAGGTCCATTTTTATTACTGCATATAGCCACGGGGTGACAGGCGTGACCGCTCCAGATGGCCAAGCGAAAGGTGGAGTGATCACAGTCATTCGGTCTTATTTTGTCCTCAGGATCAAGTTGATTTTTCTGTAAGTTTGTCGAGGGAAGGGAGGATGGAAGGAAGCAATGAAGGGAGAGTGAGAGAGGGAGGAGGAGGAGCAAGAGAGGGAAGGAAGGAAGGGATGAGGGATAAAAGGAAGGGAGGAAGGAAAGGAGTCCAAACCAGTGGTATGGTTGGTTTTGCACCAGTGCAATTTCAGAACTATCCATGCTCACTCTACTCAAGGTTCATTTCTGCATTTTCACACCACTGTGCATCCAGATGAAGTGTTGATTTCACCATGAACCTCCATGGAAACTGGTTCATTTTATAACCTATTTTTTGTATTAGCAGAAATAACTTTCCAACGTTTCATTTGTTTTGATGTCAATTTATTACGAGAAACTATTGCCTAGAAATAGAGCTATTGTGTTGCTCTGCTGAAAATTACTATGTACTGTTGTACATAGTCTTAATATGTTAAATTTGTTTGACTTATTGGTAGAGCCAACCAAACAAGCTCCGTACAACAGCACATAACTCTCAGCAGACAGATGATCCATTCATTATTTCTATTATAATTACAGTGAAAACCTTATTGATAAATCAAACCAAAATAATTATTCTTTGAACAGGAAAGGATATTTAGCTTTCTAATGTCATAGAAGATGCCGTTTGTAAAATCTGTTGGCTTGCTCACTCTCAGACTCCCTGGGACAGGCCGGAAACAGCAAACGCAACTTTCCACATCATTTCTTCCACCAAACTTCATTTCCACCATCCATGGTGGTGAAATTACAAGCCTTCAAACAGAACATATGGAACAAAGATCATTTTATCTGAATGAGGATGTAACATCAACCCCCCACCCCAAGCTCAAGCAAAAGAAAACAAAATAAGACATTTTTATAGCTTTAAAGACAATCCACAGGAGGTAAATTTCCCCCCGTAGCAACACGGTACTGAAAAGTGTGTGCTTAGAAAACATTTCAATTACTAGCTAGCTGAACACGAGTCACAGTTCTCAAGTAAAAACTTTCCAGTTCTCTGAATATGTACAAAATTACTTGAAGAAATAGCTGCAGAAAATAAGAATGCTAAAATGTTAGAATGTTAGCAGCTGAAAATGGACAGAGTAACATTGAAAAGATTGATCCAATCACTTACATTTATTGACATCTTACTAATGCGTTATGTTGGTGGACTCCTCATTTGAAGGTCATGTGATGAGCTGAGGTTGTTAACTATGGGTGGATGCTACCTGCAAGGGCCCCTATGGGGACAGGAGACTTTTCTACTCCACGTCTGAAGAATATTTTGACGTGGGCAAATTGTTGTTTTTTGACTTATTCTCTTCCCTGAAAACGCCCAAGGCTTTTGGCTAAATGTGAATGACCTCATCTCTAACTGCTCTGTGTCAGCCTGTCGGGTCTGCTTCTGTTATTTCCTAAAAGTCAACATTGTTTCAGATTGTGTTTCTGTATTCTTAAAGCTTTCTCCAGACCGCTCAGGCCAGGCAGGGCCTTGCAGGAACAAAGCGCCTCCTCAACCTTGCGCAATATAACAGGGAAAATACAAAAAGTGCTTCAATTGCTTCACCAAAGTAGAAACATTTGCTAAAAATGTCCCTAAAGAGGGTTGCTGAACATTTGCATCAAGAAAAATCTCTTTAATTACAAAATAGCAAAACAATAGTTTCAACATTAAAAAAAAAAAAAAAAAAACAACCCAAAACCCAAACACCCTGGGTTAGCCTTGGTTTGAATAATCCCCCAAAGAGACCTAATGTGTTTACTAAAATAGACAAAAAATGCTGCTAAGTCTACACTGTAAAAGAAAATAGAGATAATTCCCAGTTTACAGGCTTGGATTCTGGGAATTATATATAAACTGATTTAGAAGAAGCAACAGAATATGGGGTTTTAGCTTGAGAATTATAGAAGGCTAAGTTGTAATCAAGTAGTTAGCATATTTCTCCATAAAAATAAACTGCACATTTTTATATATGTATGGCTTCTTTTGAAGTAATCAGAAATCATTTAGATGATTATATTTAAAATAATTTTAGATTAGATATTTTATCAGATTTTATTGCTATGACTTCAAGTTTATTCAGAGATAAGCAGAACATTAATTAATATGTGGAAATAACATAGTATTTTGTGTACATTAACTATACCCCTGCTGTAGCCCCAGCCCCATGGGTGTTGAGTGGGGAGGCCACTCTCAGAAAGAGGACAGGGAGCCCACCCACTGTTTGAAGCCTCTCCCTGCTGTGAGCTGGTGGTGGTCACCCTTCACCTTGTGCGCAGGAAGAAACTAATTTGTTAGATACTGGCTGTCCCCCAAAGTCAAGGAGATTTAATAATTCCAAAATTGGTCTAATGCCATCTTTTCACAAGTACCATTCTCTAACCATAAGCTTAATCAAATCACTCAGTAATTCCAAATTCATTTACATTAAAGCCATGTGGACGGACCTTTAAATTCACTGAAGATGTATAAATTTTCCTTATGGAAAGAGATAACTAAAATTCAACAATTCATTGTGACTCAGACATGCTATTTGATTTTTATGGTTTAAAATACCCTAAACATTAATCATGAACTAATTCATGGGGACTCCTATAAGCCCGTGTGAGCGATATTTATGGCCTTGTAGCCAACAGCTTGTCCACACGCCCCCGCCGGCTGAGGGAGTGCGTCGATATTTAGCTTCTCTGTGCCTCGGTTACCTCATAAATAACGTGGGAATAATAATGGTGTCAGCTTTTAATGTCATGAAGATGACATGTAAATCTCTTAAAATGGTGCCTATCATTTTGTGGGCTGCATGTAATTGCAAGCTAATACCTTAGAGAAGTCGCAGACTTAATTACATGTGTAACATTATTTCTAAATATTAGCAAAACAATAATTTTCAGTAAGAAATGATTTAACGTTACACCCGTCAAGTTACTGAATTAGTATAACAAGAGTGTGATGCTTCCTTTAGATAATTTTTTCTCCTCCTTTGCCTTCTGTTTACTTAATTACTAGGACCCCTCTATTAAGAAGCTGGCTACAGACATTGGCAAAAAAAATAATGATCATAATATGGTGTTATCCAGAAAATATTAAAATTAGATACTTGTTTTTAATTGAACTTGTACATATACATACATATGTATATGATTGCTATTCTATAGTATATGAATTTCGATTATGCTATAAAAGGGGTTGCATTGTAATATGTGTCCTTAAGTTTAACACCTCATGGCTTGTTGTGGATGAACCAAAACTTAATAGTTTTAGTTTCTTAAACTATAAGAAATCATTGCTATTCTTCCAATATCATTATAATTGGTATTATCGACAAATAATATAAAGTGTATTTTGTTGTTTGGGCTGATACATGACATGATATCTGGGGACAGCAAATTGATGAAATGGGTACAACTTTTTCTCTTTGTGTTGGTGACACAGAAGTTCTCTTGTACGATTTCACGGTCTCTCTCTCTCTCTCTCTCTTTTTTTCTCTCTCTTCTTCATCCTACTTGATTTCTGTGCAGCATCCAACCAATGTCCTTGCCTTTTGTTTTATTTCTTATCTTATTGGGAAATTGTCTTCCTGCCTTCAATGTGATTTGAGCTCCAGGCTTTTTGGAGATACTATTTATTAGGTTAAGAAAGATTCTCCTAGTCCTAATTTTCTGGGAATTATTACCATGAATGGTCATTGGATATTTCTTCCTTTATTTAACCAATGATAAGGTTTTCTTTTTTAAATTAAGCATCAAGTTTCTTTAAGAAATATAAGACTCTTCAGATTTTTGTATTTTTGAGTCAGTTTTTGTGTCTTTTAAGAAATCTAATTGATCTATTTTGTCAAATTTATTGGCTTATAATTGTTCACAATATTATCTTACTAATCTTTCAATGTGTATAGTATCTGTAGTGATGGTAACCATTTCAATCGTGACATTGATAATTTACATTCTTAATCCTATTAGAATTTTATTAATTTTACTGATTTTTTCCCCAAAGAACTTACTTTTGGTATCAATTATTTTCATGATTATCTTTTCATTGTCTATTTCATTGATTTTTGTTCTTGTCTTTTGTGGAAATTTACTTTTCTGGTCAGTTTGCTGAGAGTTTTAAATGATAACTATATGAGACTTCTCTGTTAAGGGGAGGGACTGTACCAAGCAGGTATGACAAAGGCAGGGGACTTGCAGACCATTTCAGAACTCCCTCTACCATAGGTGGATGCAGACTCATCTTCTGCGGGGCTTGTGACACCCAGTTAGTAAGGGTCCACTCTTCTGTGGTCTTTTCTGAATACCCTGTGTGTTCAACGAGGATTTTTTTACTCTGGATGGTTAGAACGCAAATGTTCTTTTCCACTGGGTGAACTTTGAGAATTGTTTACTTTATACCTTCCTGGTCATCTTCATAGGACCTCATGGAGTTTCCCTCTTGGCCTGTGCATCTGAACTTTCAGCAACAAGCTTCCAGCAAACGTTCAGCCAATTTCTGGAGCTCTTTCTCTGTGGAGCTTTCTTTCCTTCACTGCTCTGTTTGGGCTCTCAGCCTCCTGACTCTGCCTTCTTCATCGCAGACTGAGAGAGACTGGTTTCCCTCCAGGCAGGAAGAGGAAGCTGCTGTAGCACCCACAGTGCTTGGCTTCCTTCCTTCAGGGAAAGAAATGTGTGGAAACCGTTTCCTTATACATTTTGTCAAAATTTCTACTTATTAACCGCAGGGAGGCAATTTCAGTAGGAGGACATCTGGAATGGCCTGAAGCAGAAGTCTCGGGGTTTGGTTTTGAATGGAGGTGCCCCCACCGAAGTAGCGGAGGATGGGAGGTATAAGCAATCAGTTCTTCTCCAGCCTGGTACCTCACATTAACTTGTTTGCACATTTTGAATCTTGGTCAGAATGAGGATTTGAATAATGAAGCATATAATGGCAGGGTCAGTGAAGATGAATGGTGCCTGATTCTGGTAGTACTTCTGCTTTAGGCTAACTAAAATAGAACTTTCTCTCTTCCCCTCAACAGTGAAGTGATCTCGTTCTTACATCTATTTCTAAATGTCCATCTCAAAGGAGGAAAACCTGTTGGAGGAGGTCATTGAGAAGACTGGTGGCTGACCTGAGACTGGGCCCAGGCAAGTGGAGGCTCCTTCTCATCCTCTGTCCTTGGAATGGACTGGGGTTCTCACAGCCGGAGCTGCTTTGGAAGGTACAGCCTTACAAGGGACGTACGGCAGCACCCTCATCCCCATGTTTTCCATTTCTGCAGTGCCAGTTCCCTGCCATCAACCATGGTCTGAAATACTAAATGTCACATTCCAGAAATAAGCCATTCATAGGTTCTACACTGCAGGCTGTTTGAGCGTGATGAACTCTCCTGCCATCCTGCTTCTTCTTGTCTGGGACATGAATCATCTCTTTGTCCAGGGTCTCCAATGATCAATATGCTGCCTGCCTCCCAATCACTTTGTAGCCTTCTTGGTTATTAGGGACAGAGAGAGACCACAGTCACATAACTTTCATTACAGTGTATTGTTATAACTGTTCTGTTTCATTATTAGTTACTGTTATCCATCTCTTACTCTGCCCAATTTATAAATTGAACTTTACCATAGTTATGCATCTGCAGGAAAGAAAATATACAGGATTAATTATGACGTGTGGTTTCATGCATCCACTGGGGGTCTTGCAACATATCCCCCTGCACATAAGGGAGACCCTGCATGTGAGTAAACTCCCTTCTAAACTCTTGGGGGAATTCTACAGATGTACAGATCTACTTTCTTGAGGCCACCCGAGACAAGACTGTGATGTGGATCCTCTTGCTCCTTAAGCCTGCCACCTCCCAGCCTGAAGTGGTCGGCCCCTCTCTCGGCCTTTCCTTGTCCTCCTTGGAAGGGGACCCATTTGTGATCCAACAAAATATAACCTGGACAGTTCGTGCCACTCAGCTACAGAAACAAAACAGCTTGGAGGGAGGCATGGGGCTTGTCTCTGGAGCCGCAGAAGTCCCTGTCATTGGCCATCCCAGACGCTTTTCCCTTAGCTGACAGTGTATGAAGATGCCCGTCCTTCAATGGCCCAGGTTGGACATAGTGTCATCCAACATTGGAAAAAGGTTGATTTCCCCATTTATTCTCTGTCCTTGGGGTATCCTGTGTATGAGCATGTGGGAAGGACATGTGTGCGTGTATCACTGAAGTCTGAATATTCGAGGCTGAAAGTCATAACCAAATCATCTCCATATCAGGGGCCCTGCTTCAGAATAATTAAATAAGAATTTCTGGGGGTCAGGCACCGTTGTTACCCGTTTCTGGAAGCTCCTTAGATGATTTTATATGTAGCTGGATTTTAGAACCACTCCTTAAATTAAGTCTGTTAGAAATCCCTTGTTCTTTGTCTGTATGTCAACTGTACTGGCCAAGAAATTCTGTGAGTAGTGTTCTTACATTCCTACAATTTGAAAATAGTTCTTAAAATTATGCTAGTGGTTTTCTCTAAAAAGAAGCGTTTGCATATCACTTATGATCTAGTGTTGGAACATCCAAACCTGTTTAGAGTTGAGCATTCATTTCTCATGGTTCTCTTTTTTATAGAATGTAGCTTGTGAATTTATTAAAATCTCCTAAACTTGCTCACCCTCAGGGTATGTGAGAATGAGCCTCGGCATTCCTCGGAGCAAATTGCAGATCAGCATTTTTAATGCTGCCTAAGATCCTTTGTGTGTGTGTTTTTTTTAAATTACCAACATAGATCAAGTTTATGTTAATTGTATGAAAAAGCAACAGAAATAATCAGTAACATTTACACAACTTTAAGTAGTTAACCTAGTTCTAAGGCAGCAGAATTACTCAATAGTCAGCACCTTAAAGTAGGCAAAACATGTAATATAAAGCGTTTCCTTTTGCTACTTTTTTGGAAGCACAGTTGGGAAACACATGTGTGGAGGCTGTGGTTGTTTCCATGTCCTTTAATTAGATTTATCTCAAGCTAACCTATGGGTGTTCCTTTACCTATGTTGAGCAGTCTGCCATGAATGCTTTCTCTTTTCTTCAAAGGTTCCATGTAGCTCTGAGTGGAAGTAGAAAGGGCACTAAAGTGACAAAATGGAACAGGCACACGAATCCCATGTGCAAAACTACACACCAAAAGCCAGCAAAATACCTGCGCTTTAAAATCTTTATAAGAAATCAACATTTATTGAGTGCATAGTTCAATAAGTTATTGACTGTACAATAAACCCATCTTTTTTTTCCCTTGAAGATAAGCCCCAGAGTAATGAGGAAAAAGAAACATCTCTTAGAAAGGCATTGTAACTTCTTCAGGGGTGGAGTAGCATTTTCTGCCTAAACCACACACTAATTCTCTCCATCACATTGTCCTTATGAATCAATGGTTGTTTTCATCAGTAAAAGGGGAGTAACAGATTGAGATTATTTTTCTTGATTGAATCTATGATTTTAGGTGGATCATAGGTTGAGTTGAACATGTCAGTCCTTCAGGCAGCATCAGTGAAGATCTGTGACTAATTAAAAGCCCATGAACTCTTAAAGTTGCACTGATCTCCCAGGATCAGAGTGGCCCCTCCCACACTCACGCTCCCCTTCGTCCCTTGCGCCTGCCTCCTGAGTTTCCGGTCACCTTGCTGGACATCTCCCAATATGTTCACCACCGACAGGTTCTTACTAGTGCGTTTTGTTATTTTTTTTCCAATCACTCCTCCACAAGTTTCTCTGTAAAGTACCCAGATGTCTTTTAGGACATTGTAGACCATGGAAAGACATTTTTTAAAATTGTTCTGTGTGATGGTTAATTTTATGTGTCATCTTGACTGTGCTAAGGGACACTCTGACAGCTGGCAGAATGTAATTTCTGCATTGCGTCTGTGAGGGTGTTTCTGGAAGAGATGGGCATTTGAATCTGCAGACTGAAGACAGGAGATCTTCCCTTACCAGTGCGGGTAGGCATGGCCCATTCCTCTGAGGGCCTTAGTAGGACAAATGCAGAGGAGGGCTGAGCTTGCACTCTCGTTGGACTTGGACATTCATTTTCTCCTGCCCTGGGACTTCAGCGCTCCTGGGTCTTGGGTCTTTGGACGTGAAGAGAATTACATCACTGGCTTGCTGGTTGGGCTTCCCAACCTCCACAGCTGAGCGAGCCATTCCCATAGTCAATCAATCCATCTCTCTCTCTCCCCACACACGTGTGTGTGTGTGTGTGTGTGTATTTTATACACATAGTTATTTGTTATGTGTGTTTTATGGATTGGAAGAAGTTTTTAATTATATTTCTTCAAAATAGTTGAATAAATTGTTTAAAATCATTCATAAATATTTAAAGAATCTGAGATCCAGGAAAGATCCCATAACTGGTGTGTCAGTGACTGAGCCACATTTAGAAGTCGATGTAGTATGCTTCCCACACTCCTCACAGCTCCTGTCCACATTCAAAAGCTTAATTGTCTCCCGATGTTCTCACTGCAACTGGCTAATAAACCCAGAAGAGCGGCTTTTCCATGCTCCACTGGAAGCGAATCAGCATGGTTTGACTTCTGAGGTTATTGACATTTCCTGAGTGATAACTGCTCGTTGTGATGTGCAAAGACTTATTTAGCAGACTTAATGAATATCTAATCATTTCCACGCTTCAAGGGTGCTGAGTTAAGTCAGAGAAAAGGAGAGAAAAAGAAAGAAGGGGGAGTGGAAGCCCTTCACACACGAAGTGATTTAGAAATATCATTTTAACTATTCCAATAGGATATGACATGAAACATATTTCTAAGATTAAAACATATAGGTGTATTAATTTTAGTGAGAGAAATGCAAAGAAGTGATGCATAGCTACAGGATTGAGAAGTAATAAAAATAGTAATAAATGTTATACTACAGTGGTTGTGACTGCTCAGGGGAAATAGATTTGGAATAAAAACGAGATGGGCAAAACAATCTAACTTGTGCCAATATACTCTGTAAATTATCAAAAAAAAGGTGACTAGCCAATTTTTAAAATAGCTTAGAGGAGAATGAAAGAAAGTGAAGGTCTGCTTAATCAGTCTCCCACAAGACTGTCCTGTGTAAATATCTTTAAAAATTGTGCTCATGCATTTATTCTCGTCAAATAAAATTCTCACAAAATATCTAAGGAAGGAGGGCTTCTAACCAGCAATGGGGAGGGTAGTACTTAAGCTTAGATTAGATTATTGATACTCTTTCAATCCCTTTTGCTATTATACTAAGTTTAAAAAAGAGTTAAGGGCTAAGGAGAAGGAGGGGATTTGAATTTAGTATTGGCCCCATGTAGTGTGTGAACTTGCCTGAAGATTAAAATATTTGGATTTTGAGGGAGTGAGGGAGGGGGAGATATAGGAACAGGAGAGATAACAACCTCACTCAAATGATTCAACCAAAAAGTGTTATCTATAATTTACTCTTGTAATGTCTGTTTTTTAAAGTAGTATCACATATCAAAAGAATGATATTTCATATCGATGTGACCATTATTAGATAAGATGGAAACAATGATTTGAAGAAATCCTTTACTTTTACTTTGTGTTTGAATTTAGGCAAATGCAAATTAATGTTGTGTTCTGCCTCATTGCTCCTTAAAAGTGGTTTTGTCCTGGTTTATGTGTCTGTAATTCAAATAAGGGTACTTTAAACTCATAAGTTTCACTTATAACTCAAGTTTCTTCATAAACTTACTGAACCTATCTCCCCAAATTGGTAATACTGGGCTGGCCAAAAAGTTCATGTGTTTTTTCCATAAAATGAAAGACACATTTTTCATTTTCACCAATAACTTTGTCTATTTGGATATTTTGAGTGTGTCAGCTATCTCCCCCATAGTATAACGTTGATTGTTCTCAGTTAATATCTTGCTTTCATTGCTATCAACTTTAACTAGTCTGTGTAGCTGTGGAGCATCATCCAGCGAGAAATCTCCAGCACAAGACTGTGTGAACCACTTTTGACATGTTTGATCAGTCACAGAATCTTCATACACTGCACAAATCTTATTTTCTGTTTCAGTTGCATTTTTATCTTTCTTAAAAGAATAAAGCCTAATATGTGGAAAATGTTGAATATTTTCTTCCATCTTCAATATTTAAATGGCTACATAAAACCACAAACTTACTTTTTGGCCAACCCAATATATAGCAGTGTAAAATGTAAAGAAGTATAAATAATGTTTTGTTTAAACATTTCCTTGAATACTTATTGCTGGACAGAAATGGGGGAAAATATCAAATATGATCATGTTTAAAGGATTTGAATATACTAAAAACCCTTAAAATTATTATGTAGGAATCATAACATTTATCCTCATTGATAATAGTATATCATAACATATCAATTTTTTTTGTAAATTTGATAGTGCCAAAATATCATATAAATGCAATTCAAAGTTATTCTGCACCTTGGAGTCACATCTTGGTAATGGCGATCTAGCAGAAAATCAGGAAGCATGACGGCAGGGAGAGCGCGGCAGACGTTCAGAGAAGCCGCTTGCTGCTGTGGTGTGCACCATCATGGCAGAAAGAGGAGTCCACTTTAGAAAACAGAAAAAAACTAAGGGAAAATAAAATCACTTTACACTCATCAATAATAATCACTTCATAGCTATCATGAGCACATTAGCATTTCGTTTATTTCTGCTCCGTATTTTTTCTATGACCTAATTGTAATCAAACTCTGAGTACTATTTACTTGGTAGCTTTCTTGCTAGGCATTGCGAACATTTGCTCATGCCATCATTTTATCACATAAAATAGGCTTTTCTACAGATCTGCCCTAACTAAATGAACTACTTTCCAATTTGTAGAAATTTGACTGATTTTCGTGTTATAACAGAGTGTTATTATTGCAACAAGATTTCAATGGAGATGTTTATATATTTTTGTATTTAAATATGTGATGATATACTTAGATATCAGAATTAGAATAAGTTAAGTGGTATATATGTTTTTGCCTCTCCATATGAGCCCTTAAATGCTTCTCAGATTTATGTTCCTTCTACCCACTTATGAGCCCTGGATAAAATTTTAAAAATACTTTCCATCTATCACAGTATGTTTTACTATAACTGGCCTATTTGTTATTATATTTTCCTATTTTTCACACTTATTTTAAAGTATATGTTAGTGTGTGTACAAACACAATATTAACCTTGGGATATTTTCCCATTAATTTTTTAAATTTTAACTTTGTTTATGTTCTTTTTGGCATTTAGAAGCTTCAGCTACCACCCATTTACACCCTTAACATTTTCTTCTGTGATTGTTTAAGTAAGCAGCATGCTAGCTCCAATTCAGCAATAAGTTAAATATTTCTTTAAGGTTTATTTTAATAATTTATTAAAATATTTCCTCTTTGTCTATCTGAAACAGATTCTGGTTTAAGATGTCAGCGCTATTCACTGAAAAACACATTCCTTCTCCATTGGTTTGGGATGTTTCCTTCAGCATGAAATCCATGTTTGTACATAGTGGGGTCTGTTTTATGGCAGGTTCTATTAATGTGCTTGTTGAATCTGGTACCACAGCAGATTTTATTGTAGTGAATTATCATAGTGAATTGTTTGTGTTGACTTACTTTAATTACTTTATAGCTTACAATCTATTTTAATATCCACAAAGGCATATCCCTGTTTATTGCTCTTCTATTTCCTTAGCTATTATTACCTCTTTATTTTTCACTATGGAGTTTATTGTTAATTCTTTTTCATTAGGAAATAATGAATACCATGGCTTTTCACTGATAACCAAAGGCACAAGTGTCCTTACCTGGGCCAGCTGGACCTTAAGCCTAATTGCTGTATGAGAGAGAAAGAGCATGTTGTTTTTACTTTGTTTTGCTACCTGTGGTAGGTCTGGGTAGGCCAAAGTCATTACCTCTTTTTCTAAATGATCACCACCATTACCTTGTCTTTACATAATTGGAAAAATGAAAGTAACTTGACATACTTATCGAATCTGGCTGGCTTCTGAGAAACTTGGATGCATAGCATTGGCGTGCATTTAAGGACTGCGGTGACCCTACCTCACCCTTGTGAGAAGATGTGGATTCTGTTCTTATTTTGCAGAAATAATATGGATCTTTTATGCAGAGCAATCTGAAGATTAGCTACTTTACAACTTAAGTCAGCGTTCGAATAATAAATTCATGACAATGTCATGCTGAGAAGTAACTGTATTTTTGGCTCAACAAAAGAAATTTACCTATTTTGGAAGTAGAGCCGGTGGTTTAAAATATCGGTAAAAGAGTATTCTGGGAGAAAAATCTGAGTTCTGTTCATCTAAACCTTTATTTTAGGACAGGTAATGTATAGTTGTCTAATGATCAATTACAAAGTCCCTACCTTAGATGTTTTCTTGTAAAAAACTCATAATCATATAGCCTAATATTCATTACTTTACATTTTGCAGAATATCATCATTGCATTTATTTCACTTAATGGAATACAAATGGAAACATTACTGCCAGAATTAAAAGCAATTTTTAGCATTTTTTTAGGCCCGTGATAGGAAGGCAATTAAAAGTAAGTTTTGCTCTACTTATTTTTCCAGATGCTAATTCAAAACAAGCTCTGCATAGGTCTAATGCAAAGTTTTTCAACGTTGTAAAGGTTCTGTATTTGAGAAAAAATGAGTACCCTAAAGACAAACTCTGGGTTGGCAGAGGACAGGAGCTGAACTGACGCTTAAACATCTGTGAGGGGAGTCAGATGCGCCCGCAGCAGAAGGATGCTAATTTTGTTTTATTGGATTTTACTGTAGCTATTTTTTCCTTATTTAAATCATTTTTCATTTTTCAATTACAGTTGACACACAATATTATATTACTTTCCGGTGCACACCCCAATGATTGGACATTGAATAACTCACCAAGTGATCATCCCGATAAATCTCCTTTACTGTAGTTATTAATATATTTTGCTACCGTATATGTGATCAGTTCACCCTATGGTCTGAACTAATTTCCCCGGTATGGTTTATCAGAATATGTGACTTTTCTGAATTTAGATTTATTTCTCATATTTTTCATGTATCATCCACACATGTTAGGTATTACAAAAATTTTTGGAGCATCTAAAGAAAACTAAAACCAAACTATTATTGTTTTTCCTTAATGTTTCTCCTGCAAATAAACCAAGACTATTTAGCTACACTATTGCATGTCTCTAGCGTTGATTGGATTCTTCAATGAAATGACAAATGGATTACATTTTGTTGTCTGGCCTTCATCTCCCTATTGTTCTTTTGATGATATTTGCCTGTGACAAGTAGTTATTTTTTATCAACACATCTATCATGGGTAATAATATTTTTATAATGGTGACTGTGAAATTAATAAGCTATAGGTATGGCAGTAGGAGAGGACTGGTCTTTGTCTCCAACACAAAGACAGCAACTCCATCAGTACCTATACATTTGCATATGAATCATCAGTCTATAGGGGATTCTGAATAAATGTTCTTGTCCTTTGTAAGTAAAAGTGCACATTGGCAAACCATATTTAAGTTCTCTGTTTTGAGAGAACTTGTTTCACAGGATGTTGTTTACTAAAGCAGTCATTGTCAGTCATGACTGGAAGTGGTCTTGGCTGCCTTCTCACTCTGAATTATGCAGGGTTACCATATATTCTTGATGTGAAGTCCTTCTTTAAGAAAATTAGCCCTGGCTGGTGTGGCTCAGTGAGTGCAGCCTGTGAAACAAAGGGTCGCCTGTTCAATTCCCAGTCAGGGCACATGACTGGGTTGCAAGTCAGGTCCCCAGTTGGGGGTGCATGAGAGGCAACTACACATTGATGTTTCTCTCCCTCTCTTCCTCCTTCCCTTCTGCTGTCTCTAAAAATAAATTAATAAAATCTTTTTAAAAAGAAGGAAATTACACAAGTAATACACAAATACATAATTTTTAATAAAAGTGAAAACAGTGAAGTAAAAAATAGAAGTCTTTTGACACACACAAACACTCTTGCACACATACCCATTATTTCCAAAATCTGATGTGTAACCCTTGGCTAGTTTTTCTTTAACTTTTAAAGGATATATGTGTGTATATTCAAAAATATACATTTTTAGATAAAAACTGATTTATAGTATTGTGCAACAATTCTATTTATGTTATCCTTTTAGATTTAAGCTTTTTTTTGTTCTAAATCTTATTATTTAGATTTTTGAATATTTCTAAAGGTAATGAAATAAGCACTGATACCAAATTATAAAAAGCTAATATCAGTTCCAAATTGTGTGTTAACATTATCCTAATATAAAATACACATTAAACCAAACTCTAAAATTTCATTTGTTAAATTATGAATGGTATTAATTAGACAACTTCCATTGATTTTAAACTCACATGAATTATCCATGTAAGACAGCTTAAAATAGAAAAGAATTTTTATTCCTGTATGAAAGTCTTGGGGGAGTGATAAATATTTTTGATGTCTTTGGAAAAAAGTCAGCCTGATGATGATAACAGTTTATTTTACTTGGAGTGTGCAATTTGAAGTTTCATACTAGGTATCTGTGGATATTTTAAAAATAAAAGGAATGAAACGTTGCCATATACAAGGACCAGGCAGAAGCTGATGTCTTTTTGCATTGTGGCTGAGACACTTGCTCCACACATCAGTCCTGAAAACTGGGTCAAATCCCAAGTAGTTTTCCTTCACTGTAGCACATTAGTTATAGGAAATATTCATATCAGATTTTGCTGTGCATTCCTTAGATTAGATTTATAAACCTTAAATATTTCACTCTTGCTTTTGCTAAATATGTTGATTTACTGTTGAATTATGCCATTATACCAGAAGGGATTAAAGATGAATTAACAAACTGAACTGATCATTGGATTGGGGACATTGTAGTATAATAAAAATGCCAAATTTTCAAAATGTGATAGATTTATGTATTTTTATGTATATGTGTATTTATTTATTTATTTATTTATTTATTTATTTATTTATGTTAGCGAGCTTTAGTGATGACCATTCCAAAATAAACCCTATTTTTATGTAACATGTCCAGTTGCATGTAAAAACTAGAAGGATGATATAGTAACAGAGAGGGAAACTATTGTATTCACTGGAGTTTCTAAGTGTGAATGACACATTACAATTTCAGGTTTATATAAAGTTCACAGATTAGAATTTACATAAGACTTTAGTGTCCATTAAAAATAAGTGTTTGATAAAATACATATTAGTGTTAATTTTTTTTTAGTGTTAATTTTTTAATGTGCCAAATTGTTGATTCGTAAGGTTATTATTATTAATTGGATAAGTATTTATAAATGAGTAATCATAGTGTCATCTAATAATCATACTGTTTTCCAACTTAACTCGATAGTCTGTTCATATGGTCTGTTAGTAGTTCTATGGTTCTGTTGGATGGGTAATGTGCCACTTCTTGGTGAAAAGGTGTACTCTTTTAGGGAATATTAGTTTGAGGGCAGAATGGTTAATTTGTATCAGGGTTATAATAAACAAGAATCAGGAAGAAAAAGTCTCACAATGAAAAAATGATCTCCAGGGAGAGTAATGAATATAAGAATCAGGACAAAACAACCAGATCTAGTTTTGAATTGAGAAATCACAAGTCAAGAATAGAGGTGGATAGAATCAAGAAAATGTTTTAAGGTCACCAAACGTAAGAAAGAGATGATTAAAACAGAACAAAAGGTCCTTCTCTATGGCCGCATGCCACATAACATCACTTTAACTTGGAATCTCTACCCATGCTGCCATCTTGTTCCCACAGCATGAACTGAAAAAGAGCTTTGAAATTGTCAACATTTATTAGAAAGGTTTTTAAAGTATATTCTCAAATTTAAACTTCATTGCCTTTCATATAACACTTGCTACCTCTTTTATTATCCACCTCACCTAAATTTTCTGGAAGTTACTTGGAAAATTAATAGGAAGATATTGAATATATCAATAGTTTTTTAGAGCATGCATTAAAATGCAGTGGAGTGCAGTAATAGATTTTTATGGGAGATATTATTTAGCTTTCCCTTATTGCCTCTAGTTATTTTTTCATGTATAAGAAAAGTGCTTAGGGAGTACAGATGATATCCTTTGTTCCCAACAGCTTACTCGCCCCCCCAAATCTACAACCAGCGTATCTCAAGTCTGGGGTCAGGGCAAAATGAAAAGGAGGTTATTGCCCAAAAATTCACTCACCTATTTGTACATGACATTTTACAAACCAGCTTGAGGAATGTGGTTTTATGTGGTGCAGAGGTTGGTTGTGTGGTCCTTGAAGATAGAAAGACTGGTGCTTGAGACTTGCTCTGTCACATTTTTCCTCTGCGCTCTTCTACCAGTGATTCCGAGCTTTACAGGCAAGTGGGGAAAATGCTAACATTGACTTCACAGGGTCACTGTGGGCATGTGGTATGTTAAAGAATGTACAATTTGTAGAAGTGCATGGAGAAGGTGCACCAAAAGCTCTTCTTACATACCTATTACAGTAATATCTTAATAATCTGGAAACCTAACACTTCCATCGTCTGAAACACTTGATTCCCCACGGTCTCCCAGGCAAAGCCACAATCTTTGGCATGCCACTAAGGCCCTTTCCAGTCGGGCCCAGGCTTCCCTTTCTATCCTCACCTTGCAGGCCCTGAAGAACGCGCGTGTGGGAACCTCACAGCCTTTCTGATGGAATAGCACGGTACTGTTCGCCGATTCTCAGGGGCTGGGGTCTAGAAGCCAGGGTCTGTTCGCATAAGGCTTGTTTCGCCCAGAGAGACTTCTGAATTATTTTGACCGTACCTCCCACCCTGCGTGCACTAAGGTCCAGCTGCTTCTCACCTCCTATTGGAAATCTTGCCCAGTCCCTCCATCATAATTAACTAATTTCTCCTTTGTGTTCTTAAATTAAATATATATTTATTTTTAAAAACATATATTTTATATTTATAAACTTATAAAAGGACCCATGGGCAAAGCCAAACGGGGCTAGGATTGAAGGGAGGTGGGGGTGAATGGGGTGAGGGAAAGTGGTGGCGGGAAAATGGAGACACGTGTACTTGAACAACAATGAAAGAATAAAATAAAAATACATATGTATAATTCTGTTTCAGTGCTTTAACCAGCACTATGATTATCTTTGGATGTTCATATCTCTGCTACAAAATTGTAAATTCCTCATTAGCTTGAGAGATTTAGAGCTCCCAAGTCCTGTGTTTTTCAGCTTCTAGGACATGAAAAGCATTCAAGAATGTTTTCCAGAAAAAAAAAATGCATGAATATTAAGAAAAAAGTCAGAGATGGTCACATAGTTTAACAAAACTTTAATGAACAGTTATGGGCTGGATGTTTGTGTCCCCTGCAAATTCATATGCTGAAGCCCATCTCCTAATATGATTTGGAGGTGGGGGCTTCAGAAGGTCATTAGGTTTAGGTGAGGTCATGGGAGTGAGGCTCAGGGACTGGGACTAGTACCTTTATAAGAAGAGGGAGTCACCCCTGGCTGGTGTGGCTCAGTGGATTGAGTGCTGGCCTGTGAACCAAAAGGTCTCTGGTTTGATTTCCTGTCAGGGCACATGCCTGGGTTTCGGGCCAGGACCCTGGTTGGTGACGTGCAGTGTGAGAGGCAAATGATGGATGTTTCTCTCACACATCAATGTTTCTCTCTCCAGCTCCCTTCTTTCCCCTCTCTCTACAAATAAATGAATAATTAATTAATTTTTAAAAATCCTTAAAAAAGAAAAGGAAAACAGGAAGATAGAGATCCACCCACACTGGCCAAGGAATAGCTATGTGAGCACGCAGTGAGAGGTGATTATCTCTAAGCTGGACCTCACATCAGGAACTGAATCTGCTGGCAACCTTGAACTTGAACTTGCCAGCTTCCAGGCCTGGGAGAAATAAATGTCTGCTATTTAAGCCATCCAGCCCACAGCATTTTCTTACAACAGCTCATGTGGACTAACACAAGCATATTTATTATTTGGTGTTTTAATATTACATAGAGATATATCACATTTTCCAGGGAAGTTGGTCTGTTAGGGAACTGGAATCTTGAATAAAGCATATCTCTGTTTTAAAATTAGAAGCTTTCACAGAGTGAACATAGACAAAATAAAAGAAACACTTTGGCAACCAAATGGTGAAGATAGGCTAAGGGAAATATAGGAGATCTAGTTTATAATGTAGTGGGTAGTTAATAAATATCCATAAGTGAGTTGCAATGAATGGAGGCAACCCACAAGGTCTTTTCTCCACCAGATTTGGACGTTAGTGTGTCTTACTTTTTGAAAGTGTTGTTGCACTGAATTCCTATTACTCCTGGTCTGTTGGAGAATGCAGGGTTCACTCCATTGGGGTGACCTCACACCTTCGCACATTTCCATGGTGGTTCCAGCCATGCAATTCTGTTCATCTAGTGCTCTAGTCAAGTGTCCATTAATTCTGGATTCAGAGCATTTACAGAGGCTATCGCTTCCAAATAAAATTGATTCTTAGCCTTTAAATGAAGAAGGGAGGCACATCTGCATTTTTCAAGGCAGCTGGACCTGTGCACATGTATTTGACCATAGATTTTGACCCAAATATTTCATAATATGATTGCATTTTAAGCAATTAACTTTTCACATATTCATGTATTCATGCATTATTCAGGTCATTTACTTTAATTAAAATAATACAGCACCTTCAAATGATTAATAATTGGGTGTTTCACAAAGTAAATTTTACTTTATTAAAAATAATCAGAATTTCAGTAATAGAGGTTTAATCTACATCTGCATGAAGTTAGTTGCATAAAGTTATCTTCATGAATAAATAAAAGTACATATTTCCAGGATTTGAGACTTGCCTATTTTTATATCACTGTAAAATGAATAGCACAATGGGCATGTTTTGACCCCCACAAGCAATATATTGAAGTCTCTGTTGTAAGTTCAAGATGAGGCTAGAGTGGACCTATTGTCTTGTTTCCATGTTTGGAAAAATAGAATAAATAGCAGTTTCCTCTAAGTAGATTCTCCGATGCCTCTCCCAACCCCCACATGCAATCTGTGCCTTTACGTTCTACACACACCTTCATAAATCAACATTTGTATTTATGTCCGTTTCCTAGTTTTCCTTTCTTTCATGAAAACTGTCCCAGTGTATAATATCCCCCCCAATTCCTGCTCTACGATGGGATACCTGTGTGTTTCTAGGAAAAACACAACAATAAGTTCATATTTATTGCGGGAATGACAACTGAGGCATGAAAAGCATCTAACACTGCATCCAAATAATCCCAGATGAGGATCATTTTTATGCTTAATAAGTAGCTCTATTCACTACATCTTGCTTGGTATGTTTCATAGTTTTCCCCGTGTGGCGGTCTTGTAATAACTTTCGGCTCTAAAGTATGCGGTTGTTTGATTTTAATAAGACATCAGCTTGCAGTAAAACTGAACAGATGCGATGTAAAGCAATGATATATCTTAGAGATCCCCATAAACTTCCATTCCTACTTCTCAGGAATGAGTAGAAATGAAACCCACTGCAATTGTACGTAGAATAATCTGTTTCTAAGTTTTTTACACGCTGATGCTGCTACCTCCTCCCATTTCACAGCGAGCCTTTGCTGTGGTAAGAAAGCCTCCAGAAATAAGTCTCTCATGGGTTGATTTCTATGGATAATTCTTTAAAAATCTCATATTGACCATAACAGACTCAGCAGATTCCACTGCCTGAGAGTCAAAAAATTAACACCAGGTTTCCCTAGAGAGCAGACATCAACGCACCTTTTGTTCGATGAGCTACTTTAGCATATGGAATATGATGTTCCCCTCAGTGATTATGTCTTCGGCTAACTGAATTATAAGCATTTCGAGTCCTTTCTGAGAGTAGATTTTAAATAATGCAGGTCATAGCACTGAAAATTTTCTCCTGCCATCCTCAGGGTTACTCGACCCCCAGGTTTTCCACACAGGCAGGATAGAGCATCAGTAAAGGGCCATGCACATGCTCAAAGGCTGTGTTCTTTAAAGATATGCTTGTGCATTTTTAAAGGGAAATGAACTGGTCATACATGTTAGCACTTATTACACAAATGTGGAATTGGTCCACTGTGAAATCCCGAGCTGCCTCACCAGGAGGATTGCTGCTGTGCTGAACTGGGGACATCACTGTCATTTAAAAAGAAGCAACGAGCAGGTCCAGTTTGATTTGGCAACTTTTTCCAGTTGCCTAAGGGCAGGTTGGGGATAACCTCTCCCCATAATCACAGAAGGAGAGAAGTGACAGAAGCTTCCAGAACACAGAAAGAGAGAGACAATGGCAGGCCTACCGATAGAAGTAACTGTACCAGAGATTTTTCATCATTCAGGGATGTCACATGTATTCAAGAGACGTGTTCACCAGTGTTTTCTCATAACAGAAAACTCACATAACTTGGGATTTCCATGATCGACCATAACAAGGTGGCATGAATTCGGCACACTAAACTGTAAATGGTGAAAGTGAGAAGCGGCCTTAGGACACCAAGCAGTTCTCTGAAAGCGTCAGAGAACAATCCGCGCAGACAGAACTAGCGGGGCCCAAATTCTGGAGACAAGAGAGGAGGAAGGGTGAGCTTCACATTCATCTCTGCATTTTCTCTCAGGGTTTTGCCAAGTCGATGGGTGAGGAGGCAGAGACGAATGCAAAGGTCTGGAGCTCATTGAGGCTTCATTGTGTTGGGGAGACAGAAGAGGGTTACCGGTTGTCAAGAACTGAACAAGAGAGGGAAAAAGTAACCCCAGAGAGGTGAATGAGAGCCTGCATGGGGTTACTACCAAGGAAGGCTTGGATGCCTTCCTAAACCCTGGGGCCACCGGGAAGCCATCCCCACACACCAAGCAGCAGGCTACGGTTTGAGATCTAGAGGACAGAGCACACGTTTCAGCAGTCTTACAGCTCCAGGGAAAATGGCTGCAGAGATGAACAAAGTGGATGACCCCAAAGGACCGTCAGGTGGGCTGGGATGGGAGTAAAAGACAGAAAACTGTACAAGAACAACAATTAAAATAAAATTAGGAAAAAAAATAAAAGGACAGTCAGGAAAGCATATGCCTAAGAGCAAGGTCTGTGGCTGAGGGGGGAGAATCACCAAAGACCGCCCAACATCCACCGAGTCCCAAACCTTTTCTCGACCAGCCCAGGGTGTCCCACCAAAACAAGACCGCTGTGTGAAGATTATCCCTCATTTAAGGAAGACCATCAGCCAGAATGTCTACAATTTTTCTAATTAAAAATGACCAGACGTGTCTATAAAATGCGTGAATTCAAGACCAAAATACAGATGAAAAAGGTGTATCCACAGTTGATCTAGATATTAACATAATCATGATTATTATGCTAAAAAAATAGAGAGATGGAGACTTACCAGAGACCTTGACTATTTAAGAAAGTCAACTTAAAATTTTAGAACCCAAGAAATACAATAACTGAACAGAAAAATTAAAGAGGTAGTCTTATTAACATATAAAATATGGCAGAAGAAAAAATTAGGAAACTAAAAAGAAAAACTACTTTAAACACATATGGATATTGGATGAGAAATTCAGAAAAGAGTGTAAAAGACATAGGGAATGTACTGAAAAAATCTAAAATGTGCATAATTTGAGTCCAAGAGCAAGGGGAGAATAAAACAGAAACTATATGTGAAATAATATTGTCTGAGAATTTACCAGCACTGAAAAGACATCAACGCACAATTCAAGAAGCTTTATGGACCCAAATCAGGAGGAAAAAAAAAAAAAACAAAGAAAATCACACCTAAGTGGCTCGTCTAAAACTGCTGAACAAAGATAAAGATAAAAATCTTTAAAGCGGCCAGAGTAAAGAGTACATTTTCTTCAACAGAGAAAACTTAAGGGTAATAGCCTGTTTTTCAATAAAAACATAACACCAAGAAGAAAAAGAAATTAAGTTACATTTTATTTTTTCCAGGTTCACTGAGCTATGACTGATTTATAACATATAAGAACTTCAAGGTGTACATTGTGGTTATTTGACCTGTGTATATATTTAAAAATTACTACCTCAATAATGTTAGTGAACACGTGCATCCCCTCACATGGTCACCCTGTGTGTGTGTGTGTGTGTGTGTGTGTGTACTTTTCAAATTTACTCTCTTAACAACTTTCAAGCATACAGTGCAGTAGTTTTACTGATGGTTACCACACAGTACATTAGATGCCCAGGACTTATTCATCTTCAAACTGGAAGTTTGTTCCCTTGGACCTACTTCACCCTTCACCGTATCTACCTCACCCCTAGCAAACACCAGTCTACTCTGTTTCTATGAGGTCAGTAATTTTAGATTTCATACACAGGTGAGGTCATACAGTGTTTGTTGTAATGCCCTCAAGGTCCATCCATGTGGTCGCAAATGGCAGGATTTCCTTTTTTATGGCTGAATCATATTTCATTACATAGGAATCTATATCTAATCTATATCTAATCTACGTCCACACCTATACCTGTATCTACCTGTTTCAGCGACCACACTTTCCTTACCCATGCCTCTCTCCGTGGTTCTGGCTGTCCAAGTGTCTTGGTTATTGTAAATAACGCTGCAGCAGACATGGGGGTGCTGATGTCATTTGGAGAGAAGGGTTTTATTCGTTTGGATACAGACTCAGAAGTAAAATTTCTGGATTATATGGTAGTTCTATCGTTAATTCTTTTTAAAAACTTCTTGTTTTCTATAGTGGCTCTACTGATTTACATGCCCACCTACAGCACAAAAGGGTTCTCTTTTCTTTGCATCCTTGCCCCGAATCTGTTATCTCTTGTCTTTTCATACTCTCCATTCTAACAGGCTCGAGGTGCTCACTCGTGGTTTTGATCTGCATTTTCCTGATGATTAGCGAAGGTGAGTATCTTCTCATGGACCTGTTGGCCATTTGTATTTTTTCTTTGGAGAAATGTCTATTAAAGTCATTTGTATGAGTTCCTTGTCTATTTTGTGTATAAACCACTTACCAAATACATAATTTGCAATTTTTTTCTCCCATTCTATAAGTTGCCTTTTTATTTTGTTGATTGCTTCTTTGCTGTGCAGAAGCTTTTTCAGTTTAATGTTGTCTGACATCAAAGGTTTCTTTTTGCTTTCGTTGCCTGTGCTTTTGGTGTTGGAGCTAAAAACTTATTGTCAAAACCACTGTTGAGGAACTTTCTTCCTATATTTTCTTCTAGGAGTTTTATGGTGTCAGGTTTCACAGTTAAGTTGGTCTCCATTTTGAGTTAGCTTTTCCGAGAGGGGTCAGATGGAGCTGTGGCCCCGTTCTGAGACAGCTGATGGGAGCATTCTCACAGACTCCTGAGGAGCAGCCAGTTTCCCTGGGGCCTTTGACAAATATGGGTTGAGGTCTCCAGAATCTGCTTCCTGAAGCCTCTTCTTCACCTGTGCTTACACTCAGTGGCAATTTCTTTATATTTGTTCTCCTTTCCGTCCTCTGCCACCACCACCCACCCCAAAGTCTTACCACATTTATGGAAACTCTAATTTATATCTAAGATCACTTTATTCTCAGGATAATTAGGGTGGGTTTATTTTTTAAAATAAGTCCACACTGTTATCAAAACCCCAATAAGCCAGATTTTCATTAGAATAATGAAGAGGATGTATTATTATATGATACATTCCAACAGTAGAACGTTATATAACTCTGGTTCTCAACTGGGGAAATTTTGCCTTCTACTGGACATTTGAAAATTTCTGGAGATATTTTTGGTTATCACAACTTGGGGAACTAATCACTACTGTCATTTAATAAATTGAGGACAGCAATCTTCCTAAATGTCTTAGTGTACATAGCTCATTCTCTGAATGCAAAGAATTAGTCAGTCCAGTATGTAAACAGTGCCTATGTTGAAAGGCCTGCTACTCAGTAATAAAAGGCAAATCTACTCAATAGCCAAAGAGAGTCTCATGGTTATATGTGTGTTGGTTCACAACCCGGGGGGGCCCCCAGCTTAAATTCAGAATTGGCCCATACATGGAGGACAAGGATAGACTGGGGGAAAAGATGCAGAGCACTCCAGATTGGCAGGTGGCAGTTTTAATAAGCGAAGGAACTTATGTATGAAGCTTGTCTTGGGGGCCACAGCTGAGCGGGTCTCTGCACAGTGTGCCAGAATATTAAGAGGTTGTATAGAGGCCTTAGCAGGGTTTGGTCACATATATAAATTGCCTCAATAACATGTTACCATCTCAGGGATGCGTCCTTGGAGAGGCTCCTAGTAGGGCAACAGTGGGCAGAACATGCAGTCCAAGGACATAGGAGGAGTAAGGGGCTTCTCATTACCTGGGCCAGCTTATGGGTCAGTGGTCAGTCATGTGTTCTTCATGACCTCCTCCGACACAATAGAGCACAACAACCAGACTAGGCTAGCATAGAACATATGATTCCACTTAGATGAAATTTAAAAATTGCCCAAAATATATCTATGGTTATCCTTGGCAGAGAAGAGCTAGGAGAAAGCAAGAATTTGGTGTGGGAGGCTATTCTATGCCTTGATTAGCTTGGTGGTGTCTCATGTGGAGGATAGACAGGTAACAGTTTCTTGAAAAACAGGAGGTGAGAAACTCAAAGCCCAGGAACTTGGACCAAGTGCAGTGCATGTTGGGACGGAGGATGGCAACTGAGAGTGGTGGTGAGTGCAGGGGATGAAGTTCAAAGGACTTGGAAGTTGAATATAGCAATTGCACTCACAGGTCTAAAGAACCAATGCATGAAAGTCTAAATTATTGTTATTTGGGGGTGGGGTAAAGAGATTTTATAGATTGAGATAGCTCAAGATTTCTCGCTACCTACATGCAATACATAAAACATATTCTACATGCCTTATTTTACACATCTGCTTATATGTGTGGCTTGACTTTCCTTATAAATCCTTATAGTAAGAGTGCTTGTCCTATATCTGCTATTTCTAAGAATGCTTACTTTAGTAAGAACAGCAGTAATGAAAGCATAAAGCACACCCTTTCCTTACATTCCTTCTTTGTTAATGATGTAAGCTGTGTTTTTATCCCATGTTCCAGATAAGTGTAGCGAGCCAGTACATTTTTGTTTTGTTTTGCGTTTCGCTGAGGTATGGTAATAG
This sequence comes from Anoura caudifer, assembly GCA_004027475.1. Lineage (NCBI taxonomy): Eukaryota > Metazoa > Chordata > Mammalia > Chiroptera > Phyllostomidae > Anoura > Anoura caudifer. Next base: position 740,995 of record PVKU01000036.1, read on the forward strand.
GCCTCCAACAAGACCGATAAATATTATTCACTCAACGTTTCATTCACGAAAGGCAGTAATTAAGCATAATTTTACTTTAAGTTATCAGAACCTCAGCTACTGTTTTATCTGCATGTGCTCATCTATGTGAAGGAATAATCTTCAGTACGTTCTCTTGTACCACTTCCTTAAATAGATGGAAGACAAATTTATAGGACTAAAATTCTATTAAAATTGTGCAGGTGCGTGTGGAGACGATCAATCAGGACACACTGTAGTTATCAGGAGAATTCGTCACTGTCCAATAAACAACCACTAATAACAGTTAAATGGCTTCAACTTTGTATACGCAGACCATCGCTGTTGTACTGTGTTTTATGTTGGTAAATATTTTGAGATAAAAAATAATTCTAAAATTATCCTTCCCTAAATTCTCCTATGAAATGCCCCATGATGATTCTCATGTGTATCCCTGTGCTGCAAACTAAATAAATCAAATAGAAATCTCTGTTCTTGGTGGTCTGCACTTGGTGGCTTCTATCATCAGCTAACAAAGGTAGAATCAGCGCAAGCGTAGCATTGTTAGGAAATAGACTTGGATGAGCTCCAACACTGCAATTTCAAATTTTTATTAAAATGGCCAGAAAATCCTCTATGAACTTATTTGAAACATGTTCCATCTTTACTGCTTATAATTATCCTATTCTCTAGAATAAAGATAGAGTTAAAATGGTATAATTTAGTAACAAATTTTTTCCTAAAAAAATATTTTAAATTTCCAGAAACTCTAATTTCTCTGGTACTACTTGAATGCTGACAATAATGCTGCCTGGTAGCCAAGACACTTGATATCTTTGAATGATGCTCAGGAAACTTCAAAAAAATTATTAGTTTCAGGCTAACCAACGCAGAACAATTATATGAATTACCTGATGTTGAAAATGTATGTAATTTAGGCCATTATGGTTATACATAAAATGATAAGGGCTACTCCACATTTTAAAAATCAGGCTTACCTTTCCTCTTAGGGAAGCACACCAGTGCACTGTAAAACTCAGGTGCAATTAGGAATTACTGAACAGTTAGCAACTGAGTAATGGCAGTCCCAGTTTCTTCCATTATTGTTATGGTTATTTCATGTTATTAAATAGTCTTACTGAAAATTTAACTGCATTTTACCCTCAACAAGTAACAATGAACTAGAGAGAGTTAATGGTCTACCTCTACTTAAAAATATTTAAAATAGAAGCTCTGACCTAGAGAGAACACCGATTTTAGGAAGATTAGGGAGGTATAGGTGAAGAGTTGTATGGAGTAACGTTCAAGTGGAAGGACTAATTTTTCTCCATCCTTTGGGCTCCATCTGAGAGACCAAAAAATCTATTTAGTTTTATAAATAATCATGTTTTCCACTTCATTTTTCCAAAATAAACACAACTAAGTTCAATGTAAAAACATGAAAGTGCCCCATTTCCAAGAGAATTATTATTTGCATTTCAATGTTACCAGTCTATTTAATTCAAGAAAGTAAATCAAATTGAGGAATGAAAATTCCATCAAGCATTGCCTTAGGGTTCTCAGCATAACATGCACCAAGGAAAGCACCCACCGCTATATCCGCTGAGTGGCTGCTTGGAGGGTCTCTGTGCGTGACTTCTGTGGTGAGGGGGACAGAGCCCTTGGCTTCATGGGTCTGTTGTGTCTAGTTGCATTCCCCTAACTGCTTTCTCTCTGGGACTGAAACTAAAGGAGGGCACATTTAAAACAAAGAGGCCCGATCTCTTCTGTTATTCGAAGATCAGGTGAGAACAGGACTCGGTCACTGCCCCTCGAAAATCTCCCTCCAGATGTCCATGTAAAACAGGTGGTAAGTTGTGTGTTCCTATGGATGTGCAGTATTTATTACAGCTCAAATTCTCATTTTGTGCTGTTGTGTGCAGTGCAAACAGTTGAAGTATGATTTTGAGCTATGCAATTAATTGAAATGATTAATTTTGGCATGTTAAACTGGGCAGCCCACTCGGAAAAGAGCTATAAAGAACTATATGTGCATTCACTAATAAATTGTACAACACTTTGGTCAATGTGGATAAAATTCCTTTTCTTAAGAAATATTTTCTGTTTATATATATAATAAATACTAATTTTAGAAAATTTTATAAAACTTCTTAGGGAAAAAATAAAAAACAAAGATTAGCCATGATCCCACCATCCATAATTAACTCTTATTAATATTTCATGACTAGGCAATATCCTATACTTATAGATATGCTTTAAAATGTAAATTAGAATCATAAGGACAATGCACATTATTGTGGTTTATTACATTTTGCAACATATTATATTTGACAGCAGCATTTGTCCCACATCCTAAGTATTCTTGCATATGTTGAAAAGTTAACTCATCACGATCAGAAGTGCACGTGGGTGAAATTCTTAACTAGCAATCCTCATTGTTCTCCAGAGTTGACCAGGAGCACGTTTGAGGGTAACATAACCAAGTCAGTTCTTCTCTGCCATTGTCCTCCGGTCCCGTGTTAACCAGGCATGAAGCAGACTCTTCTCCACCTTCAGAAGTTGTCTTCTCCTCCAGTCTCCTTCCCTCTTTCCCTCTCTGCTTCTTCTCTTTAGGCAGCAAGACTGCTACACAGTGCAGACAACTGCAGTCCTCCAATCTTCTCCTGGAAGAAGCATCTAATTCTTTCCTTCTGAGGCAGAGAAATAAGAGCAAGAGGGACCCGGGGAGGAGGGAGGTCTGTCCTTTCATGAGGGATGACGTTCATGTGCAACCTGAGCAGCAGCTGCCCTTGGGCTGGAGCACCATTTCCTGGAGTCCCATGGTGGCTGCAGACCCTGTCCACCATGTACCCACCTTCTCAGAGTCCAGGCACACTGTGCAGCAGGAAGAAAGGCTGGCTTTGGTGGCCCCAGGCAAAGATGAGAGTCCTACCCTTGCCACCTACCAGCTCTGTGACTTTGGCCCAATGAGTTCCATTTGATTCTGTTCAATGTATTTGTTGGTAAATGAGAAACATCTGTGTGAGTATGACATGCGGCAGCATATGTTGAGTACCTAAGGCAGTGGTTGGCCTAGGGAAAGAATGAAATAAATATTAGGGATGACTGAGCTGGAGGATTGAGAGCCACGTTTGATAATTGCATTCCACTTAATTACTTTTCCCTGTCATTTATGTTTTGTGAGAAAACTGACACATCAAACAGGCTCCCCCACTTCTCTCATCTCAGCTGGTGTATGAGTTACTTAAAGTCTCTCTTGTAGAATCCCCTAAGTTGATTTCAGGTGGAAAAATCACCCACAAAGTGCAGCTACATGGTAGAAATCGTGGCAAGCTTAACAGGGATCCCAAAATGTCCATACCCTAATCCCAAGAACCTGTGAGCATGTCTGCCCCACGTGCAGAAAAGATCATGGCCAGTGTGCTTGAGCTGAGGATGTTCCGGGGAGGAGGGTGGCCTGGGTCTCCCAGGAGGAGTCAATGTAATCACGAGGCCCTTTAAGAGGGAGGCAGGCAGCTCAGAGATGGGGTAGTGGGTCTGACCATCCAGTGGGAGGTGGGGGTGGAGAGGCATCACGGGTTCTGGCAGCTGCTAGACGCCCATAAAGCCCAGCAGGCTTCTCTCGAGTCTCCAGGAGGAACTTAGCCTGGCTGACACCCCGATTTAGCCTTCTGAGGGTAAGTGAAGTCATTTCGCTGTTTGAAGGCACTGCGTGTGTGGTGATGTGTTGCAGCAGCTAGAGGAAACCCACGCAGGAATGTGGGATAACGTAAGCGAAGCTCCTCGAACTCTCTCTGCAGACTCCCCTCTAGTTACCTTGAACCTGAGACTGCATTTCTGAACCAGTTTCCCTGAGGCTGCTCACTGTTATGGCCTCTTATTCCTAGGTTTCTTTGGGCTTCGGAGACCATTTTTTCCACCACCATCCTGCCTCATAGCTTGCGAGGAGCAGGGAGTCTCTCTTTGCTGCTAGCAAACAACCCCCGTGTTAATGACCGCCTGGCCTTTAGCTCTTTGTTAAGTACGAGCTGTTGGCTGTAGGGGTCTGGCCGAGCTGGTCAAGGACAACCCAGGGCACACTTGACGTTGCCAGTGGGGTGGAGTTGTGTGTGTTTTACTGCAGCTAGAAATAGAGAAAGGGGGGCTGTTTTTTCTACAATCTCAGAAGCACAATTACACATCCAGACCCCTTAGGACAAGCAGGAAAGGAGGGGGAGGTTTATGTTTAGAAAAGTGGAATTCGAAAGGAAGTGTCCACATCATTCTCCGTGGAGAAAGGTATTTACAGTCACAACTAGCGTTCGGGCAGCGCTGTTCAGCGGGTTGCAGCACTTTTTTTCCTGCAAAGTGCCTGAGAGAGCCAAGTGTTTCCCTCAGACTAATGCTTTTGAGGAGAACACTGCAGGTTGAATCACTTCAGTGATAATGACACATTCTTAAAATAATGCTTTTGTAATGGCTGTAATTACAAAGGAGCCGTTTACAAAGGAAAATGCTATGTTTGAAAATCTATTTTGAGCTTTTTTGTGATTCCACATGTAACAAAAAAGAGAGAGGAAACAATCATTTCAAACATTCCTTTCTTTTCCAGTGAATGTAGATTGAAATTCTTGGAAGTAGTTGATTTAAGGCAGTCTGAATGTGGCCACTTTCTTGGAAGCAGCCTCAGCAGTGACCAGCAGCCCTGAGAGGTTAACAGACTGGAGTGAACGGAAGGTTCTCCTTCCTGGGTGGACGAGACCACAGGGCCTCACGACACAGACCCTGCTCCTGCGCCCGGGAGTGTGGTTGAACTTTGGCCACAGGTGGGAATCACTGGCGGAGTGCTCGTTCACAACGTGTGGACACCTGCGTGCTAGCCCAGAGCCTGGTCCTGGTCCAGCAGGGTGGGCCGTGGCCTGAGTGCATCAAAGCTTCCGTGTTTCCAGGGGGTGGTCACGTTTTGCTGGCCTGCTGACCAGCCTGCAGGTCTTACTGTGATTTATGAAAGGCTGAGATCATCCTCACCCTGCAGCCTCTCAGTTAGTTTTGTCTGGCTGAGCCTTAGGAGGTTTGCTGTTCAACGTGGCATTGCTATCTCCAGGGGAGACCTCCAGTGGCTGAGCCTGGGTGCTCACATGATGTAGCTGCTTCAAGATTTTATAAACAAAATGTTTCCAAAATGTCCAAGGCTCCCGCCACCCACTGTGTCTTGCCAGGGTCAATAGTTCAACAAGGCAGGTCCATCCATCATTCTGGGCAGGAGGTGGAGGGTGAGCAGCTCTTATGGGGGAAGCATCCTCATGCCAGGAACTCAGCCCTTTATCCTGAGGAATCTTTTTTCCGTGGTGTGTGTGTGTGCATGTGTGTAATAATACTGAGACATTGGTTAATAACATATAACATCACATATCCAACTTTATGGGACATCTGCGTACTGTATTGTGTGCTCACCACCTGAAACCTGGTCTCCTCCTCTCACCTCATACAATACTCAACCCCCTCTACCCCTACTCCTTCCTGTTTGGCACCCAGCATTCTCTTATCTCTACCTATGAGTCTGGTGTTTTAGTTTTGTTTGTGGACTTGTTGGTTTTTGTTTTATATCCCATGTATGAGTGAAATCATAGAGTTCTTGTCCTGTTCCACCTGACACATTTCAGTTGGCATGACACTATCACTCCATCTCTTACCTGTCCCTTAGTGATGGTGGTCTCTACCTTGCACGCCCACCAGAGTGTGGTAGTGATGCCTACACGTTGATTGTTATTGCTGTCACAAGATTTGGAAACACCTGCTTTTGATAGGTTAGTACTAACAGTATATATTTATTTGAAGTTGTTGAAATACAGTTTCGCCTTAGGTGTTGGGCAATGAAGATGAGTGTATGCAGCTTATTTCTTAAAAAAAAAGAAATCACAATGAACGGTTACATGAACATGTGCTTATGCTGTTTAACCATATCTAGTGCCATTGGGGTGGTGATGCTCAAATCTAGAGGTCATTTTGATTGAAAAGTCAGTAACTTAACCTTCCCTTTTCTCCAACACCTGACTAGAAGGTGGTATTTCTGCTGTCCTGTGCATTCTTTTCCTCAAGCTCTAGGAAAACTGCTAAGCCCTTCATACTTTAGCTCACAAATTATTGGGAAATATTGCGTTAATAGCTCCTGACTCACAAATAATGTCTCATAGCTGACAGTGATTTATGACCATATTTTTCAGCCAGGCATGCTTATAAAGATAAAAGAAGTTTTAAACTCTTGCAATACTTTCAAATAGGAGATTGGAAGGAAATATTTGACCCAAGTCTTATTGTCAATATCGATAGAGTGATACTATGGACAGTGCTCTGTAAATTTTTTAAAAATCACTTCTATGAATTCGTTATCATGTTTAGATGGCTATACTTTGAAAGTTTTTCAGCAGCACACCCCACAATCCCTATTGTTGTAATACAGTATTGATAACGTTGAAGCGGAAATAAGGCAACTACCTTGACTAAAATTTAGTGCAGCATAACTTCTTAAATAGGGTGAGAGACACACATTTTCAGAGGTGTAGGAAGGCGTGTTCTCAGGGCTCCCCTGGCCTATCACCTTGTGATTGCTCCTTCTGCAGTAAGGTCTTCCCACCCTGAGGGCCAAGATGAAGATTTCTGTTTTGAGTATGAACCTACAAACGGTCATGGAGTTCACTCTGCACACTCTGCCCCAGCAATTCCTGCAACACTATCTACAGCAGCAGTTGTCTGCCTGGAACACCCAATATTGAAAATCCCAGCCAGTTTTACCTTTGGTGAAGGTTTTCCCTTATCTTAACACCAATAGTCCATTTTGATTTAGCAAGTTGCCTACAACCCATTCCCAGTGTGCACACCTTTACCAGATTTGTGTGACTTTTTCCCCCACAGTATTTATTTCTGAGGATGTCAAAGGCAGGGTCACATTCGGAGCAAATGTGGTTGTTCAGCCTGGAGCCTGTGATTGGTCTTCTATTCTTCCAATTATAGCTGCAATCCTAGAGTTTAGCCAGAGTTGCTTATTTTAGTCTTATTTTCATCTTTAGATAGTTTTGGTGTTTGTTTGCTTATTTTGAGTCACTTAAAGGTCTCAACTAAAACAATCACTATTAGTGATTATGAGAACCTCAATACCAGTGGGTATTAGAGGTAGGAAAGATTACTCCGGGAAAAATTTCCCAAAGAAATGTTGATGGAGGGCTTGAAAGATGGGAAGAAATTGATCATGTTACATGAAGAAGGAAGAACATTCAGTGATGGAGAAAGCCTGGTACCAAATATTGGAAGCTGAAAAAAAAGTACTATAATTGAGGGACGGAGGTAAAAATAAATAACATGTTCTAAATGTGAGAGTGAAAAATCAGATTGAGAATGTATTTTTAAAATTTTGATGCTGGCTTTTAAAAAATAGTATAGACATTATACATTTAAAGTTGCTAAGTCCAGGTTAGACTGCAAAAGAGAGTAGTAATCCTATTTTAGAAAAGCAACATTCTAACTAGATTAATTAAAAGTATAATTGTTCATTGTTTTTGGCCTTTGCCTTGCTTTTAATTTTTTAGTTATAAATTACAGATAACTACATAAAATATACATAATCTAAAAATTGATACTATAAATCTCTAATTCCTATATACATGTTAACAAGAAAGTTACTTTTTTTCTAGGACATATAGCAAAAAGGAAATCACTTCTAAGAATTTTTTAATGATTGTTTTTTGAGATCTGTTAATAGAATCTGTGGAAAATAAAATTAAGGCAGGAAACAAGTCATAAAATTATAAAATCTATTTACAAAGAGATTTTTGGATAATTAAAACAGACATTGAGGTAGAATTTCTGATCATAAAAATGCAGGAGAAAATTGTATGATATACAATTAGATCAGTATTGATATACAGCAATATATATCAATATATGTCTATATATAAATGTTATGAATATACAAATATGTGTGTATACACATATGAAATATGTATATATAACATATACACTATATATAATATATAAATATATATAGAAAGATAAAATTATATATAAATTCAGGACCCAATATTTGATTAGGTCAAAACCACTGTGCTTTCTATGTTAATTAAATTAACGGGGTAAATTACAGCGCAGCATTCTATTGCTATTGTAGATGAAAAGTAAGTGTTGCAACCAATCACCTAAATGTAATTTTGACATCATGGCTTAGGCAAAATATTTGTATTTTGATAGAATTTTGTTTGTTTTTACTATCCGCATGGTTTTCCTCAGTATATAGTCACACTTGTTAGAGAATTTACTATGTAGATTCCTTTTTAGTGTTTTATTTCCTGACTACTCTGGTTTTAATGAAGAATAAGACAACTGAAGAGCTGTGAGCAGGTCTCGTTGTTACGTCTGCAATCTCAGATGTAGCCGCATGTTGCTACTGAGGTCCTGAAATGTGGCCTGTTTGAATGGCGGTGTGCTGCGAGTATAAAATGTGCACTGACTTTGGAAGATTTTGCAGGAAAAAATGTTTTATGTGTACATAGAAGAAAATATATGTGGTTGGAAAATATGGGGTAACTGAAGGTCATCGACTTGGACACACTTTGAGGGAATACCGGGTTCGCGGTAATAGGCTAGGGGTCTCCCCCGCTCCATCTTGACTCTATGAGGAGGAGACAAGCGCTTGTTTGCAAAGGGCAGTGGCACGTCATCGTGGCAGTGCAGGGATGTCATTTACATATAACGTCGATGAGGAAAAAACCATCAGTGCGGGGATGGAGCAGCTGTGTAGCATTTACACGATGTCCCCATGTCTGCGCGGGTTCTGCACGGGTTCCTCCCACATCCCGCTCATGTGCACATGGGGTGAACTGGCATGTCTGCACGGTCCTAGGCAGAGTGAGGGTGGGTGGCCCTGCCAGAGAATAGCGCCCGGTCCAGGGTGGGCCCTTCCTTGGGGTTGGAGCTTCAGGGGAACAGCCTCAAATGCCCAGCACCCAGAACAGGAATGAGAAGCTTGTGAAAGAAATTGCCTTTTTAAAAATTCAGCTTCCTTAATGTGTGTATAGCGTATGATTATTTCAGTGTCCGCTATTAGAAGTGTGTGGGTCTTTATTTAGAAGGTTGGCTGTGGCTTTGTGACCAGGAATATGCCACAGGATCTTAACTCTGTTTCTATTAGCCCATAGTAAAATTGGTTTCCTTCTATGCCATTTCACTTAAAGCTGCACTTTCTAAAAACTAGACCACTGTGTTAAATGAGGACTTACTGGACCAGCTAACAGCATTAGCTTGCTTTTGGTTACAAATGCTTTTTTCAGTGACAAGTTTATTTTAATTCAAATATATAGACTGATTTTCATGCTTTGAAGAAGAAAACCTTTTTTTAAAGTGGCTTATAACCATTATAGTTTCTCAGGGGATGGCCTGAGATTTCCCACGTTACCATGTCTATAGAAAACTTTATTCTTTGAATAAACATGATTCTGCAAGTACCATTAATCAAATGTATATGATGGTTTTCTAATATGCTTTGCCTGTCGACTTTCTTAGTAATTCTTTTACACCCTGCCGTGAAAATGACCCATCAGACAATCTGTTGATGGCGTTCATTGAGTTGGAATGAGTGCTGCAATCAAGCTCACGTCCTTTAAAGCGCAGTGATCAGGAGGAGGATGTGTTAGGTAATGTAGGACAGTGCCGTGTGGCACACGGCTGGAGTCGGTGCCCCAGTCCTCCGTGAGAGCACCAGATGTAACCTGCGGGCTGCGCGTCTGAAACCCGAGCAGGACCCTTACGACCTCCTCGTTGTCTTTTTGCATTCTGATTAAACACTTTCCAAACAATTGGGTCAAGAGTGAACCTCTAAGCCCTGAATATTTTAAACTTCATCATTTTGTTCAATGTATTCAACCACATGACTTAAATTGGATGAGCTGAGCCTTGCTCTGCACAGCGCCGTGTTCACTGAACCTTGCCCATTTGGGAGCAAAACCCTCTATTTTGGGATCCATACTAATTTGCCATTATCAAACCATTTAGGAAAGAAAGCCATATAACCATGAGACATTCATATTTTAGGTGGCTATAGTATACCATTAAGCATAAAATAAGAAAGATAAGTACTATAAAAGATGATTCTGAGACTTTTGTGCCAAATGTGGTATTCCTAAATCATTGGAGACTTTCAAGCTGCTAGTGTTTCAAAGGGGGAAATGCCGTCTTCTCAAATGCATTTACTATTTTCTTTTCCCATGGTATCCTTGTTACAAAAATGGATTATGAGTGCTTTATCTTGTTGCAGATCGGACCAAGAATAGCAATATGATACAATCCTTTAGGACGTGTATATTTTATTGCACTAAATTTGCATATGGCATCATTATTCTTTCTTTCCTGCTCCCCATATACTGCAGCAGCTCTGGGGATTCAATAAACACTTACTTTGATGGATTAATTCTTGGTCATAATATACACATCCATATTTCTCAGAAAATTGTGTTAGTTCCTTTTCTATGTAACACATCAAGCATTCTTTTCTAAAATGATACATGTTACTGTATTGGTTACATAATAAATTCAATTAATTCTAATGACATTAAGAGATCTTCTTATACAATTCACGATTAATTATTAGAATTAATCAGAGACTAGAGAAGAAAATACTTTTCTACAAGGTTCATTTCTCAACTTCAGATGAAAAATATGCATACTGTGTATTTACCCATTTAACCAAACTTTTATGAGGACTGTCACTAATTTGGACTTGGTATTTGCTTGTGACTTTCAGTAGCAATTTTCTGCCATATAACAGCATTTACACACGGCCCGCATGGTACCCTGTCTTCTGTCCATCTCCTACCCCAGCTGCCCCGATTTACTCATTTAATGCTGTAACCTATAGCTTTTCAATCTAATGGGTATTTTTTTTTTTTTTTAGTAGGAAGGTAATTTAAGACAAAGATGTAGCCTAATTCCTTCCCTCCCACTGCCCTCTGTGCATTCTGTGGCCCACCTGAGGGTGCTTCTGATTGTGTAACTTCATTTACTGAACAAAACCTTAGCCTGGTGGTGAAAGCATTTACACTGTGCTCAGGAGGCCATTTGTCAACATTGACCTTATGTGTGAAACAGTTACAATTTGTTGATTCATGTGTCAGAGCCCTATCGTAAGGGAGTCGGCTAGGAAATTTTTTCTCATTTGATAATATAACTCTCTCAGAAAGAATTATAGATGGATTTGATGTGTCCAAGGTTGAAAACAGTTCAAAATGCACCCAGAACATCTTGGATGATCATCTTTGTTGAACTGATTACATATCATTTTGGGTGTCCTTGTAGATTGTCCCTAAAGTTATAACTCTGAGCAATATCTTGTTTTAAGTTATTTTATTGCTAACATAAGTAAGGTACACACAAGTCTTATAAAATAAACAATCTCTCTGTATGATACATTACTTTATAGAATCTATGTATAAATAAGCAGTAGATAATGATGAAAGTTTTATTTAAGAAACTTTGGCATAAATACATTATTAATGACAATATAGAGTTGATTATAAATGAAGTGCCAGAGTTTTGTAAACACAAGTTATAAGATACAGCTCGAATTATGGGAGGCATGAAAGGTATAAAACATGTTAGGAAAGCTGCATCAGGAAATCTTTCAATGAGATCAACAGGAAAATTCCTCAGTGCAGCAGACGATGGACATCCCTCTACATATTAGCACATCCTTATTTAAATTCCAGAAGGCATACCAAAATTATTAGGGTTTGCGGGTTTTGTAGTGGTACTTACAATCATAGAAAATAGAAATGTTAAACCACACCTAAAAGAAAAACAACAACAAAAAAACTAAGCAGACAACTAGAACAGGAACAGACCACAGAAGTGGAGATCACATGGAGGGTTATCAATGGGGGAGTGGGAGCAGCAGAGGGGGGGAAAAGGTACAGAGAATAAGTAGCATAGATGGTGGGTAGAAAATAGGCGAGGCCAAGAATAGTGTGGGAAATGTAGAAGCTAAAGAACTTATAAATATGACACAAGGACATGAACTAAAGGGGGGGGGAATGTGGATGGACAGGGCGTGCAGGGTGGAGGGGAGTGAAGGGGAAAATGGGACAACTGTAATAGCATAATCAATAAAATATATTAAAAAAGAAAACACAGCATAAACACTTCTAATGGAAAACAAGGTATAAAAATAACACACTCTAGCACAAAGATGTGACTGGGAAAATAAGTTGAAGAGAAAAGATGAACTTTACAGAAGATGTGCATGTTTATAATGGGTTTGTCTGCGTGAAAGCACCAAGTGGGACAGAAATTAGTCATTGGAGCAAAGCTGGCATGAGTATTTTTAGATGCCAAAAATATTCTTGATCTAATTCCCTCCCACCAAGGCTTCTATCAACCTTAAAAATCACTCCCTTTGTATATCTGTGTGTGTGTGGGGGGTGCCTATATTGCTTTGAATGTTGCTGTGGAACCATGGAAATTACCATGTGACCTGAAATTGTGCACAGTGATTTTATTAATCGATGGGAACAATTGCATTTCTTCCATGACCTTTATGAACTTTGGTCTAAATATTAAACACCCCTTTACTATCATTTTTACATGCACAGGGAAATGAAAAATAGTAAAACTAATATTTATTTGGTGTGCTGTAATTTGACACATTGGAAACATTGAGAAATAATTTGCTTTTCTTTTAACCAACGAACCACAGTGAATATCAAATATTACTGTAACAGTGACACTGTCTCTTCCCACGAGGGCACTGGTGACACCTTTGGTAGGTATGGATCAGAGGAGTATCTGACCCACCTCTTGTTCTGCAGGCACGGCCCCTTTTGCAGGTCTCTTGCTGGCTGTGCAGATCTTAGATCCTCGAGCCTCCCAGTCAGGACCCTAGGAGGAGGGTGCATTCCTCTGCAGCGTGTTTCACCCAGGGTGTAAAACGCTTCAGCTGCCTGTAAGCCTGAGTGTTCTCTCTCGCTTGGATGTGACCTAAACGACAGCCTAACTGTTTCAACAGGAAACTAGAGACCCTACTGAAGCAAATTTTGAAATGTTAACATTGCATGAGATGTTGTATGATGATTTTAGGACTTTTTTTTTAATAACAGTCTGAAGATCTTTTATTCTTTCATTCCCAAGAGACCTTTTGTGGGAGGATGAGGGAAGCCGGGGATGGGGCACCGTGTGGTGTTTCCGCCTCCCAGTCGTGAAAGCTGCACATTTTTAATTTATTCTGATATAGTACACCTGTGTGATTATGTACGTTGACTGTGTCAGTGCGTGGTTTAATTCACTTATTACACCATGATACCATCCTAGTGTTAGCTGATGCCTCTACCATACTACATCATTATCATTTCTGTGGTAAAACAATGAAGTCTCTCAGTGACTTTGAAGTATGTGACACAGCACTGACTATAATTGGGGTGCTGTGCAAATTTGAGCCTTAGAAGGCAGCATCTCCCCAACCCCCCATCCCAGTCCCCAGCCCAAGAAACAACTATTCTACTCAGTTTCTACCACGTTAGCTTGAAAAGCCTCCAGTTGAGCTACAACTTTATATTTAAATGACTAGACAAAATAATTAGAATATATACTGGCAGGATTTAGAAACTATTTGCATTACCCTTAAATTATTAACCATGTCCCTTATGTTTTCAGGGACCCCCAAAGGCAGAGGATCTGGACTCCTCGCCCTGACAGTCACTATGTACCACACCTGCCCCCTTCCCACCCCACTAACAGCACAGACGTTCCGAGCTGGAGGAGCTCATGGCTCCTCCAGGACAGACCTGTCCTTGCAGAGGTGGGGATGTGAGGAGGCAAAAGGGAAACAAAGAGAAGGGGGACCCTACGTTCTCAGACAACCTAGGGCAGTGAAATAATTTCTTCCAGGTCTGCAATCCAGCCAGCGCACTTTTTCACCCACATCTATTATTTGACTTAATTCTCACAAAAATAGCCCTCAGGAATTATTAAGGTCACTTTATAAAAGAAACAAACAAAAAGCTAGCCATAAATCAGTTGAATTATCTTCCTGAGGTTACATAGCCCCTGATGGAGCCAGCTGCTCCTCACCTAGAGCCAAGGGGTACCTGTTACCTGCCTGTGGCCTCTGTGACGAAAGGAAATGGCTTCTACAGGCCTGTGTAGATTAGAATCTCATTCTCAGAAACATCCAGGTAAAGCTTTGAGTGGTGCCCTGTGTTAAGTCCTTGGCAACCTTGATCTCTTTGCCCAAAGGTGTGTGGGTGTTTACGCTAATCTGCAAAATATGACCTCCTGGAACCATTAATTCAGGGTCAAACAGGAAGCTCTCTGGACCTCTACACAGAATTAAATGACGCATGGCTGCCTCCCAGAGCGTGCACTGTGGTGCCCTCGTGTCCTGCGCACATCGTGACCGCTTTGCTTTCAGAGTGGTCCAGGTGGGCTCAGATCTCAGTTCCTGGGTTTCCTGTCATCTCAGCTGCTGTCTCACCCATATGGTCCAGACTTCATTAGTTGGTTGCCTTTTCCAAAGGCTTCTAAACTTTTCAAACACATGTTTATTGTGTCCTGTACACATATTCATACTTTCCTTACTACCAAAATATCTTATTTAGGCAGGGAAGTTAAAGATGCAGAAATGCAATTTGCATATATGTACAAATAAGTTCAATGTTAAGCAAGTTCGAAGGAGGATACTTATTATTTAAGGATTTTGAGTTCTTTCTATGCCATCCTAAAATAAGAAGATGCTTACTATACAAGTGATGGTGACATTTTCAAAACAGCCATAACTGGTGTAGAGGAGCATACCTGATTTCTTCATGAATCTTTATGCCTAACTTCCCCATGTACAAGGTTTAAAGATGGCCAAAATTTTCATGCAGAAAATTGCATGTCCACAGCAAATTTGATGGGGTAAATAAATCATAAAAATACTTTTGAATATTAGTGTCAAACATGGTACATCAAGAGTGGTAAATTTAATGGGGTAAAACGTTTGTGGGATGAAAATATTAATATTCAGAATGCTACTGATGTAATATCTTACATAGAATTTTTTTCAAAAACACAAGCAATCAACAATCAATTTTCCCTTTGTCTTTCATGGTTATATAATATCAGATAACTTTTTTTCTTTAAATAGTAATTAATTTTGAATAATTCCATAATTTGCTTCATTTTTATAAAATATTTAGTCACCATTTAAAAATTACCTTACTATAATTTTGCTGAAGCTTAAGCTTAGAGAATTGTAATTTATGAAAAGGTCCAGTGGGATCATATAAACTTAACAGCCTGAGATTCTACTTGGAGTTATTGGTATGTAACAAGCAATTTGTTCAAGGTGAAACTCCTTCCACACACACGTGGTCTGCATATTTCCTTGAGTCGCGCAGGAAATCCACTCACCAGTCTGATGAGCTTGCCAGCAGTGCCCTCCCAAAAAACTGACATTTACATGGGTAAGGTTAAATAAAATGTATGTGATGAATCATAGAAATGTATTGTAGGTTTCCTTATCTTCACTGACAATTTAAACCTTTGTTTAATGATCAGATCAAGAACAATATCTATTCTTGTGATTTGTCTATATATTGGGCCTGACAATTCAAGTTCAGTGTGACAAACTGAAATAACCGTTGCCTATGAGATAGGCTTTTAGAAAGTGAGATTATTCTGGGTTATGATCTCAAGAACTATGTTTGACTGCTCCTGCCACGGCCGTTTCTTCACCGTAGGAAGCCACCTGAAATATGCTGTGTAACAGTGTGGGACCCAGTGGGCAAGGTGTGTTATAAAACATGTACGAACAATTGCTATTCAAAGGGACAATGATTCATTTATTCTTGATACATTTCTAAGTAATTGCTATTTTAAAGAATGACATGTATGATGTACACAGATTTGTAAACATTTAAACGTGGTTGATAAATTAAGGAAACCACAACATGATTTGTTGGGAACTGCCCTGCCTGGTTTCAGGAGCTGTAACACCCTCATGGCTAAGGCTGAGTAAGTGACCTTTGGACCATAAGCCACCAAAGAGGCAAGGCTTATCTCCCTGGCAGGGGTGCCATTTCTGCTCCTTTTAATTCATCCATAACTGGCCCCCAATCCTTGATGGGTTAGCCAATGGCGGGTAAGATTCCCCAAGGAGGGGTTGACCTAAGACAAGCATAGTCATGTGGAGGCCCCAGGGAAGGACTTGGGGGGCTATAGCAAAAGGGGGTGATGGACCCTCAGCTTTGACATAGTCTGAGTCCTCATTCTGTCTGCAAGAAGCCTCATAATCTCTTTGCCTCCTGGCCTGACTTAAGCCTGAGAAAATGCCTTAAGCCTGAAACAATGCTGGTGGTGTGTGTAGCCCTGTGCTGCAAAGGGCAGGTTCCCTAGGGTGATCAGGCCTAAGAAAGAATATGTTAAATCCTGTGAAACCTTTGTTTAGAATGCTCTCAATAAATAAGGGTCCAAGCTAGAAGTGAGTTTGTTCCTCAAAGTTTTATAGCTCTTTAGCTATCTGACCCTGACTCAAAATAGGCCCTCAGAGTTCTTTGTTTGATCCTTACTGCCTGACAATGATTAATGACGTTACCTGTATTCCTGTGCAAACTGAACCCAATAAAAGCCCATTGAGGAACAGGCTCTTGGCCCTTCTCTTTGAGAGATTGACCACCTTTCCTCCCCAAGCAGATCATGTCTTAGTAGACTTATTCTCATCCGTGGCAGCCCGGGGGGTCCTGTAGGTGGAGCCTCCCCCCCCCATGATTAATGGTCCTTCTTGGTGATTTTAAAAGGATTTCTATAGGAATTTTTTTTTTTAACTGAAATATCTTGAATCCCAAGGATGCCCCATCTTGTGTCATAGCTATGTGACTGTAACAGGGTGCAACCAAGGGGGGGGGGGCAAAAAGGGATTTGGAGTGGGGCCCAGAACTTAGGGTGTTCAGGAAAAATTAGAAAGATATAGAAGATGCCCTCACCCCTGCCCCCTCAGGTGTGAGTTGGGGGAAGGAACAAATGGAGCAGGGCCATTGAGAGCTGTTTTGCATAGCAACAGTTTTGGAGATAACCTCCAGAACAGTCATTTAACATATCTATAGCCTTTAACTGGTTTCATAGATATGTTAAACAGCTGTGGCCCTGCTTTGAGCCAGGGAGAAGGGAATGACTTCCACCCAAGATGGAACTGGAAGGCAACTTCCCCTGATTAAAGTGCCTGGGTGAGAGCTTGGAGATGGTTGGCTCCACGCCATGGGTCCATACCTGCCCAGACTCACTATGGTAGCCAAGTAAAGCTGGAAGGATACAGGAGTGCTGGCAAGTGTAACTGATTGTAGGAGGGGTTGGAAATGGGGCCACAGGGGAGGACTGGCACGAGGATTTAAACCCAGGTGTGGCAGCCAGTGGCAGTCATTGGGGAGAGAACCACGTACTTTGGGCAGAGTCAGGACCCTCGAAGCCTGTGAGGGAGAATCACCATGTGGCCTTAGCAGAAAATCACCACTTGACTTTGCCCAAGTGGCAACCCCCTCCCTGAAACTTAGGTGAAGGGGGAGCCACATGGTTTTGGCAGAGTGGAGACCCCTTCCCTGCAATTTCGGTAGAAGAGGACCACATGGTTTTGGGGTTCTCCCTTTGGCTGTGTGGCCTGGGAAGCAAGAAAGATTTTTACCTGGAAGAAGGGGGAAAGGACTCTTGCCAGTAGGCCATGAGAAGGTACCACATGGCTTTGGATTAATTAGAAATCCTGCCTGGATGGTGACACAGCTGATGGTGTCAGGAGCCTGGATCCTGGACGTTTGCTTCTCCTGAGTTACAGTACCCTGAATTAGGGCAGAGGGAGATAGGAAGCACTATGGATGTCTGTGGGTATCCTAAAGGACTTTGATATTTTAATGAAGATGCCAGGTCGCTACTTTAAGTCTGTAGAGCATTAAATAAACATTTCCTTTCCTTTTCACAAATCCCTGGCTTTGAGAGAACTTTCTATAAGGCGGAGGACATAACAAACCTTGGCCCTTGTGGCCTCTGTGTTCTGTAACATGCCCAGGCTCACATTTCTGCAAATACATTTCTGCAGAACTATTGTTGAATCTCTTTAAGGCACTGGGAATTTTAAGAAGTCTTTGTTCTTTCATCCATTTGTATATAGGGTTTGCATTTTTCTCTTTTGATTCACTGATTCCTCTGTCAAGAACAAATGTAAACAATTTTATGTATTCCTCATTTTCCTTAAAAAATAATTAACATTTTACTGTAACATTCCTTCTAGTTGTTTTGCCTTTTTTGGATTTTTAATTGCTTGACAGAAATTTCTGGATTTCCAGACACTGGATTTTGAAATTAGACTAGGTTCCATGATGTTTCCTACAGCATGTTTGCCCCGCCCCTATCAGCTGTCACGCCCCATTTCCGTCCTCCACCTGAGCTCTAGTGATTGTAGGCGAGAGTTGACTTGGCTATACAGAAATCAGGTGTGAGCACTGTGTCCCCACATGGGACTTAGCAATGGTGTAGGTTTATTTCGTTTCCCTAGTGTGAAGCATTCTAATTGAACTAGTTCTAGCTAAATTACAGTCAAGGTTAGCTGAAAGATATAGATGGCATATCAAAGTTTTGATAACATTAACTCTGTTCACACAAAATTGGTATCTACTGTGTAAATGGAAAACCTATTCTACCTTTTATCAGGGCGTAGCATTTCCTGGGCAGCAGCATACATAACTTTATATGTGGGCAAAACATGTTTTGGGCACTTCCCTATGTCACAGTACTCCAAGAAGTAGCAGAAAAGCGAGGATGACAGTTCTCTCCTTTCAGTGGTACTTATAATTTTCAGTAATACTACTACTCTTATATCTCTTCAGATATTAGCCTATCCAGCTTCTTAGAGTTTTCCTCATAAATCAACCCCTGTATTCTTCAAGTAATTTTTGAACTCCATAAGTGATTTTGCTTAATTGTTTTAATATCAGATGAACCTAATTTCCTAATGGCATATTTCTTTAAACATAAAAAGACCTGCATTCCACAGCTTAATTATAGCCAAGAGAGCATAATTTTTCCTGGAGAGGATTTGGTAAAATCTCCTAAGATAATATTTATGGTCTTCAGGATGGGTAGGTTTGATGGAGTGTGAGGTAGCAGTTAAAATATGGTTTCGGTGTAGGAGATATTATTGATTCTTGTCATGAGGATTAACATTTTGACCTACATATTCAATAATTCTCAATGATTTAGAATTAGAAGGAAACATATTTTTAAAGAATATTTGAAGTATAAAGGTATACAATGGTATGTTGAGATGATGATGAAATTGTAAGAGGATACATTTTTTAAAAATCTTGCACTATTAATCATGAAAGATATAAATTAGTTTCACTAGGAAAAATACTGAATAGCATATAAGAAATTGCACAGACACATCTATATATTTTTTTGAGACATTAGGGTTTTTTTGATGAATCATCTCCTCCAAATATTTTATTTTTTACCATAATTGTCTAGTAGTTGGGAATGAATGGAGTCAGCCTGCTGGGGTTTTTATCCTCTGGTTACCATTGGGTGCAATTTTAGATACATCTATTTTACATCCCTATACCATGAGCTTTTCATCTGTAAAATGGGAATTTCTTTATTTTGCAGATACTGGGAAAATTAAATGTGGAAATGTACATGTGAAATATGAAGTATTACATAGTGTGAGCTCACATAATCTCTGCTGATCTTTTTTTATGACTCTGTGCAGGTCACTGTGGGGAACCCAAAATTGAAAACAGTGTAGCAACAACAGCAGAAAGCATTGCTCATTTCCAAAGAGAAAAATGGGCCATTTATGAATTGTACAGGGGAGTAAATGGAACGAAGTCATTGGTGACAGAAATCTGAAATGCATTGGGCATTATAGCAAGTTCAGAGGTGACCGGAAGCCCTCAGATTAGAACTTCACTGACTTATTTCCAGTCTGGATATTTGATATTGGGGGGTGTGGTTGTTTTTGTGATTCATAATTTTCATTAAATGAAACTTTAATTAAAAAGTTTCTGCTTGGAGACAGTTGCTTTGAAATCTTAGGCAAGGCTTAGTAGGACTGTTTGCCTGTTGGTGACAATATTAAATGTCAGGCTGAAAAATGTCAGCTCAGCCGAGGGATAATCATATACTTTAACACTCTTAGTGGAGAGATGTATTTCAGTATAAATTTAATATAATCTGAATAAAACCATGACTTATACAGGATTAATCTCATTTACATATGCTAATATACATATACACAATACACACTTACCAGTACTAGTTCAATAATGCCAATATTATAAATATAACTGTATGAATCATTCTCAATTCCTAGGAGGCTTTTATGAAATATAGGTCTCAGTTGCATTTCTGAAAGCACTGTCTGAGATTGGATCAGGATGTTTATTTGGGACTTGACTCTGACAAGCAGGAATGAAGAAAAAGTGAAAGGGAAGTACAGATGGACAGATGGACAAGAGTGTGTTATCAGTACCATTGCTGTAGGCAACAGAGCCTGTATTGGCAGGGACCACTGAGAAGTATCCAGAAGGCTCTGCCCCTTAGCTGCAGCGCTGATGCACCAAGAGCTCCTGCCCTGCACTGGTCAGAGGTTGCCCAGTATTCTGGACAACTGATCACTCCTCTCACACACTGTGTGGGGTCAGGTGGTCAGAATCTTCGACTCTGAAGTTGACTCTCTGCCAGCAATCTGAAAGACCTTGGAAGGGCAGCTGTGGTGGCCTGCTCTCAGCTTGAGGGTCAGTGTGCATGAAATCGTCCAGCCTGGTTCTCTCTGAAATCACAGCAGGGGCAGGGGAGGGAGGAGAGGCAGCAACAATATCTTCTTTCTGTCTACATCCAGTCCACCCAGTAGTAGGTCTTCTTTATCACCAGCTCTCCACGGTGCTCATCAGCCACAGTGTTCAAAATTTCTTACAGGAAGCAAGTGGGACTTGAGTCCCTAGTGCTGTAGCTGTTTCCGGTGCTGTAAACACTCATGCCTCTTTCCTGTCTCCCACACTTGATTTCCCTCCTTCCTGGCCAGTGTATCAGCTTGCTAGGGGCCTGTGAGGGCCAGAATTTCATCTCGGGGGGACCTGATTGCCTGTGAGATCATGGATGCTGTGGTCTCCCATCCAACAGGCATAGACTGGCCAGGGCAGGCCAGGGGCTTCTCCATGTCCTGGCTGCTTGTTGCCTCCGGTAGTGACAAGCCTTGATGCTCCCAATAATCAGGCCAGTTACTACCAGTAGCACTGTCTGAGTGGATGGCAGGTTAAGTATTCCAGAATGAGTGTGGAGCCTATCTACCCTCTTTGTCCCTGTCACTGTGCTGATTACTTTTGTGGGTCCATTGCACAAATGCTGGCATGGCTGAGGATAGGGACTGGCTGAGGGATCCTGACCAATCTCGTCACCAAGGATGTGCGGCCGCCTCTGCGAAGATCCTGTCTGTTCAGCATCGATGTGTGAGGCACAGGTTCTCACACTCTATCCCAAACGCCCATTCATGTGTTTCCTCCGCCAATCTCCTTGTCTAGCATCTTAATCTGGCTTTTTTAGGAACCATGAACAAACTGCCAAGACATTTGCCACTGCTTAGGAGTTCATGCATCCTTCCCTCTGCCTAATCCTGCCTCTTTACACGGCAGCTTATCTCCCTGAACCCCAAAGCCTACTGACTACGAGACTCTCCTCCTCATTCCCTTGAATCCCACCTAAACAGGTCTGTAGCAGCAGCGCTTCTACGCAACACGTGCGTTCAGTGCACAAACACACTAAACTGTGATCTGAGTTGTTTTCTCCCCTGAGGATGCTCATCCTGGGGAACCCCTTTAGTGCCGTAGGTCGAGCTGAGGAAGCCCTGTTGCTCCAAGAGGCTTGCAGCTCTCCGATCCCCATTCACAGAACTTACTGATGCACTCGGATCTGTGTGGGCCTGACCACTGACATACCATCCCTGTTACAGGGGGGATAGGCACTGTCTGACTGATCTTATGACCTGGAGGGCTGAGGGCGCCCATCAGGACAAGCAGCTCAGACAGCATGGTCACTGGTGTCCTGAGGTCAGAGGCTCGATGACCAAGGTGCATTTCTGTGCTATAAACAGCATGGCCTTGCTCTGGAGCCCTGGGGTGTTGGTGCTCTGACCCTCCCATGGGAGCTTGCCAAACACTCCTCAGGGCAGCTTTGGTGACTGCAGACACTGATGGTGGCATTGGCTCTTCCAGTTCATGTAGCTTGGAATTTAGGGCTTTGCAGCGGTGTCTGGACTAGACGGTCTTCTCCTGCTCTGGGCCCTACTGGGCCCTGGGAGCCTTCGGAGCCTTCCAGAGAAGGCGTCAGGGCAGCATTTGCAAAAGTGACATATGCTGATTCCAGAAAGTCCAGGCCCATCGAATGCTGGAACTTTCATTTTGTAGCAGGGAGCTCAGAGTTTAATAATTGGCCCTTCGTGTTGGAGGTGCTGTCCTGGATTGTCCCAGATCATTGAACTCCCCAAAATGTCACCAATGTGATAGGCCTCTGAATATCTTTAGGTTTTTGTTTCCACCCTATAGAACACCCCATGTTGCCACTCTACCCCAGTCCGATGAGAATACACTGAGCCTGCATGACGTTTTGTGGAATAAAATATCAAGTTTTCACAGATTGTTTTCGAGAGAAAAGAAGTTCATGTAATACTGAGGCAAGACGGTATGTGTACTGCTACACTTTCCACATAAAAGTGGGCCTCTTTCTGATGAGGATTGAAAGGTGCGTGCGCATCAGATCGATGGCCACATGCTGAGTTCCTGAGGCGGTGCTGCTGGAGCTCGGCGTCTACAAAACTAGCGGTGGAGTAACTGATAACAAGGGCTTCCACTTGGCTGATTTTTTTTTTTTTTTTATGCACTGACTGCCATTATCTATCTAGTTTATGAAAGAATGATAAATGTGAAATCAAAAGGCATCTGTTGGTACTTAAAACAGGTGTCTGATTTAAGTCTGAGGATGTTGCTGAACTTTTCAAATCTACCTTGGATGCAGTATTGCTTTTGACTTATTAATTAGGCTGAAGGTGGCTGTTCTTACAATGTGGACTTCTAATCCAGTGTCAGTATATCCACTGGGGGTTGTGACAGCAGCCATGTATATCCATCCTGATTCTCATTTGGGGACATGGGTTTGCTGAGACCCACTGAACCCAGGGTAAGATGGAAGACTTGGGCTACTATTCCACTTACCCTCTGGACTCCATCAGACCCTATTCTACCCAGGAAGCCATGGTGGCTTTTATGGGTAGGAGGACCCCCTAAGGAATTAGTGCTCTATTACTCTGTAACAAATTTTCACACACACTGAGTTGCTTAAATCATACATGGGTTATGTCACCATTGTCTCTGTTAAAGGTCCAGGCAGACGTGACTGATTTCTCTGCCTTGCACTTCGTAAGGTGGAGTTAAAGGCACTGTCTGGGCTGTGCTGTCACCCGAGGCTGGATGTGTCTTCTCTGAAACTCATTTGTTATTGGCTGAATCCATTTTTGGGTGCCTGTGCAGGTGAGGGCTATCTTCCTGCTCACCATCACCTGCAGATCTTTGAGGACAGCTGCAGGTCCTCATGACACGACTTCCTCAGGGGCCCTCTCATTCCTCCCAATCCAGCAGCAGAGTGTCAGATTTCCCAAATGTCTTATTTCAGGAAGGGCCCAATCCTTCCAGGGCTCACCTGATTAGGTCAGGCCCACTCTGGAAAATCACCTCAGTGACTAATAGATTTTGGGAATCTCAATTATGCCTAAGATTTCTTTACCCTGTCATATGACATCACCCAGTTACGAGAGAGAGATTCACATGCCCAGTCCTGCGTACATTCAGGAGGAGGGGATTATACACGGCAGGGGTCTTGGAGACCACCTTCGAATTCTCTGCCTGTCACACCCAGTATCATTATGGGCTCAGACACCACATTGTGTCATCTTCTGAAAGCTTTGGGTGGGGATTTCCCTTCCTCTGTAGTACAGTGGCTCTGAGAAGTGGCTACAGCTCCCACTGCATCCCTGCTTACCTCGGGAAAAGCAGTTCTGTGGCGGTATCTTCCACCAGGCTGCACAGGGAAGTCGGACACGTTTTGGTGACGATAGTCTCTCTTTCCCTAGTATGTTTCCGTGCAGCTGACACAGTGGAAAACCTTGTTTTTTGTGGGTGGGTGGGATTCATACTAATAGCATGGCACAAAGCATGTTCCGGAATTTCCAACTTCCAGATGAAAGAACAGAAGGAACAATTGTGTAGAAGCAGAAGTTAGGGTGTGTGTGTACATAAATTCACACTCATATGTACACCTTTCACCTTTCGCCATGTGAAAGCAAGGTATTTTTCTTCCTTAGTTCAATTCTGTATGTGAAAAATGAAGTGGGCTCTTCCCCAGTTCTAACCTTCACTGACCCCTACGTGTTTGATGGTTTAACTTCTTGGTGGCCTGTGTACGTGCTCTGCAGTTCTCCCTCAAGTAGAAGATGGGCAGAGGGTTTCTACTTGGCCCACAGGGGTAGAGTTATAGTTGTGGAATTCCAAGCCCATCGGGCAGGCATTTCTGTTGTTAGGACAACTTTCTTATTTTTGCAGATTCAGAAAATATGCAGCTGCAACCTATATAATTACAGTGTACATAATTCCAGGTGAAATAGGCTCTAAAGAGCTGCAAAAAACATAAACCCCGATCACCGTACTGGTAAAGAATTGTGTATTCCGCGTCTCCATGGATCCAGGCTCTGCGGCTACCTGGAATGGAGGAGGGCAGACATAGTCACAGGATAAAAATTCCCCAACAACTGCAGTTATCCACTTAATGGGCTGCAGAAATACTTCCACAACATGTCCCCATGTACCATGGAGATGCACAAAATGAAATGCGTAAAGTAATTTTTAAATGTGCAGTCATTTACGTCTAAGTAAATCAGCCCTTAAAGTTCCAGGTCTCAGAGTGAGCGTTCTCAACTGCGCCGCAGTGGCTCCTCCCCAGGTGAATTTCAGAACAGGCCTCACGCAGCCGAGGTGTGTTTCAGGGCGAATTTGCTTGGCTTTGTCCCCCCAAGACTGCCTTCTTGGGTCCCATGGGGATCACCCAAGAGGTCATGGGCGGTTCTGGGAAAACCCACCCCCTGCCCCACGTGGGAAAACAAAAAGCAACAGACAAAGATCCCTAATTTTTATGGTTTATAGGGCTACCTCATCAATAAAAATACCCAACATTTTTCACACTTCTGAAAAATAGAATTTTAAATTCTATTCAGTTCGTGTCCAAGCTACTCTCTACCACACACTGTAATTATGCCAATGATCTTTTCCCAAAGTTGCAGAGTTTGGGGATAATTTGACAAAGTAGCTCTAAAGCTCCAGTGAGGATGTGGGAGACACGATGTTTTCCCTTCCCCATTGTGCCGTCGCCTTTAAGTAAAGACCTATGGTAATCCATGTTATCGTTTCTAGTATGTTAACTTATATTTTCCCGAAGCCCTCTGGCTTGAAGTTTCTTACATCAAATTGTATAATATTCTTTTTTGACTAAATTCTGATGATGATTACTTTTTCTTGAAATACATATCACACTTCAGTTTTATTAGCCTGGTCACCAACATCACGAGGGTATAGAGCTATATTCAGAATATCCTTCTAAATGACACATTTTTCTACTCAGTGCCGTTTGTGGTGTCAATTCCCGACCTGTCTGATCCCTATGGGTCTGGCTTTGTGTCTGACTTAGGTTCATTCTTAAGCAGTGCCCTCGCACTGGGCGCCTTCCAGTCTTAGCTGACCTTGTTGCCTGCACTGCTCCATTAAGTACTTGTGCTAACGGTTGCTCAACCTCCGTTGTGGTTTCTCTTACATTCTGAAAATTCCAAAATGATGTTCTGTTGAGCCAAGTGAATAGCTACTCCATATGGACTTGGCAATATGTCTGTTCAGGATGCAGTAGGTTTTTCATTTTCTTTGCTCACATCTGAGATTTTAGGGGAGGATATCTTTCAAATTTTTCCATTGAGAGTTACAAGCTCATAATCGGGCTGTTAAAGCACAATTGCATCATCTTTGATTTGGGTGCATCTCTCCTTGTTGCCTCTAGGAAAGTCCTGCAGTAGTGCACACTGCTGGTGGCCTTCAGGTGGGAGGGGTGTGAGTGGGTTAGCACCTGCTGAGGTGGGGAAGCCACCTTCTGGTGAGTTAGAGTGTATACTGTAAAGAGCCTGGGACTGAGAATAACAGGACTGGATTTAATCTGGATGGGGCTATTTTCTGGTATTTGTCACTAAGCAGTTTAGCTTCTTTCAGCATTTTTTTTTCCTCGATAAACAGTCTAATACCAACCTTGATGGCCATTGGGAAGTTGCACCTGGTGGACTGGACATTGGCTACCCAGAGTAGCTACACTGTGAACGGTTGGTTTCCTTCCCTGAGGCTGTCAACTCGGGAAGAGCTGGTCACTGACATTGCTGTGGGCTCATTCTGATAGAGTCCACATGTGACCCAAGCTCCCGTGGGGAACAGTCTAAACAGGCTGCTACTGCATTTATATTGGTCAAGTTTCTAGTTGCCACCTTTTTAGACTCCATGGCTGGAGACTGAGGCTCAGTCCTACGTGCATTTATGACCTTCATCCCTCCACCTTTTGCCCCCAGTCCCAACATGATTTTAAGATTATGGTGCTCTCCGGGGAGAACTGGTTAACCTTCCTGTCCTCAGGCTCTGTCTGTCAGACCCCCCCCCCCCTTACAAACTCTGTACCAGGGCAGGTGTGTTAGATTCACTGCCTATGAGAGCCTACGCAAAATGTTCAGTAACTTCTGTGGGCAGACTCCAGTCGTGTTACGATGAAAGATAGCATCTCTTTCTCAATGTAGGAGGGGCATAAGAGCGACCGTTGGGATGAAGCATGAGCATGAGGGGTCTTGTGTGAAGCTGTTTGCATAGCATTCCGACTGTGACATTCAGGTTGTATGTTTCTGTGGAATACGAGTATACAGTTAGAGCTTCCATATCACGTCACCTCTTGGAGTGACCACTTGTCCTATATTGCTCTAGGTTGTGTAGATCCTGTTCTCCCAGTGAAGCGACTGGAAATTTCCTTACTTATTCACATAGAACAGATCTCAGTGGATCAAAGCAGCTCAGGGGTGATTCCTGCACAGACACAGCCTTGGAGCTGGGCTACTGCTTGCTTTTGGCTCTCTGGTAAATGAAATAACTGTCATTGCTTATGTCACCTTCAAATGATTGTTACTTAAATCTTTAAAAACTATTTTTTAGCTTTCCTTCACATCTCTCACTTTTCTCTGGTCATAAAGACACCTAACGAGGCATGTGCTGTCTATAATTAAAGTAGTGTGTGTTTTATTTATGTGTTAACATTCATCTCTTTGGTGCATCACTAACACATCACATATGCACTTTTATTTTATTGTGCATGTAAACCCACATCTGTGAATATATGCCACTCAACACCTATGGAAGGACCTTATGCTAGGGTTTCCTATTGTTAGATATCACTATCAGTAATTCTTCTATTCTGCTGCATTGCTAACTATTCAATTTTGCTTAAAATTGTGTCCACTGACTTTTTTTCTCATGCCTGTAGAATTACCTACTGAGTTGGGATACCACATACAACCGGATCTCCATCCACAACCCCCGCTCTCGTTTTCACTTCGTAATGGGCTGCAGTCAGTGTTTGGTACTAAAAGCCTTTCATTACTTACTTTGCTCTGGCCTTTTTATACCTTTTTTATTTGTTCAGTTTTATATTCTAGTTGCTCTTTTTTGTCAAGTGGCTTATAACGCATTCTTCAGACTACAATAGTTCATCATCTAAACCTTCTATAACTTCAGTTCATAATGACCCTCCAGTACTACATGTTTCTCATACATTCCTTTTTGGAGTAGCTAATAGAAACATGTATTCAACATAATTCCTATTTTTTTGCTAAACCAACAGGGTCTGAAACCATGCCCCCTACTGATTTCATTATTACTCCAGAGCTATCATGTAAAAAAGTAGCATTTGCGGACAATGGCTGTGACAGAAATGTGAGGAATAAAACAGTTTTAAAAGCACATTTCGCAGCCATTATGCCATTGCTCTTCTCCCACGCAGCAGACAGGGCATTGCTCACCAGAACATGTTCCAAAACCACGGCAAGCTTTTGACATGGGGAGGAATGTGTACGCTCTGTCCTGCTTTCCATACTTCGCTTGGAAAGCTGTGTTTATACTGAAAGCATCACAACTTAGGGACAAAGATGAGTTCTCCTGCTGATTCTTTTAGAGCCAGCCCATGTCAGACAGCCCTGAGTGACTGACATTGCCACAGGGTCATCCCTGCTTTGGAGATCTCCCGAGAACCTACCCCTTGTGAAGTTTACATAGAAGTTCAGTTAGTTTGGTGTGTGGCATAGTTTAAGAAATAACTTAGTTCAGAAAATATATACTAAGTGTTCTATGTCCCAGGTTTTAGGTCCATACCAATAAAACCCAGCTGTCCTTCCTGCCGGCCAACTAAGAAGCGGAATCCTTTGGGTCCACAGAAGCTTTTGCTCGGTGTATTTGAAAAGATGACTATTGGTATTACTATGCGGTGTCTTTAACTACAGCGACTTCCATACAGCTGTCAGTGACTTGATCGTGAACGTGAAGGTTGTATTTTTATTGCAGGACTACCTGCAAAAGCTCAGGCACTTGAGGGCACTCTGTCTCACCAATAAGGTTGACCTTTCAGCATTGCAATGACCACGTTAGCAGAGCTTGTCCATGATTCCAACTGTGTTGCAAGGACATTCATTGAACACTCATACACCCCTCTACCCTGGTTTCATTTCACTCATTCTCAGCTGCTTAGCTGTTCTGCACTTATATCTCCACCCCACTCCGTAGAGCCATTATCTCACCGAGTTAGGCTGCACCAAGCACAGCTTCAGTACCAGTGGGTTAGCTACACAGGCGAAATGCGTGGGGTTTATATTTTTCTGCCAACTCATTCTCTGTTTTAAGGAAGTACAGGTGAATCAGTTAAAAAAGGGCTCTGAAGATGCTGTTGCTCAGTACATATACTCTTTTTTTGATAAAGCTTCTTTTTACTTACCTACCAAAAGACTAATCAAATGATGTGGTAGTTTTTAGCTTAATACGAAATTACAGCACAGATTCCATCTACGAGTTAAGGAGTAAGAGGTTTCTGGAAGCCTTTCAATGGAAGACGCTTAAGCAATCTTTTGATCTTGCCTGGGTTTACATATCGGGAACATGTCCAAGTAGGTTGTGTGGTTTGCGCCTTTCCTGGCTCCTGCTTCATTGTGTACACATCTCAAGGTGACAGAAGCAGGGAACAGTCACCCCTTCATAGGCATCCTTATCCTCATGGAAGTGAGATTTGGAGTAGGTCCTTTGGTGGCATGCCAAACAGCCGAAATCCTGGGTTTTTCCAAATACAACAGAGTTTTCTTCATGGGAGGTGGACTTCTGAGGCACAGGGCAGAAAGAAGTGGAGAGATAGAGAATGTCTGGCCTAAACATGTTCCCCCTGAACAGTGAGCAAGGTGGTCCTTTACAAGACCACTACTGTCATGGAAATAGAATCAACTTGCCCATTTTTTCCTGCACTGATGCCTTTAGTGTGAGTGAGATCACTTGTCCTTTAAATTTAAATATTTGCATTTCAGTGAGATGTTCCAATGTGTTAATGCTGTGCTTTCCTCGTAGGAAATCATGTTAAGTCATTGTTGCCAAATATCTGTTTAATCATGTCATGCCTTTTAAGATAGTAGGCTTTCTTCCTATAAAATTTCCTTTTTGGGATATGACTTATTTATTACCCATGCATTGATGTTGTGGGTTGTGTTAATTTAGATTTACATTTTAGGCTTGCCTTAATTATACAGAACTAAAATTACCAATTGGGTTTTTAATCCATTTTTGGGTCAAGATCCATGTTAAGATTTGAATTCTTAATTTTATCTGCAGCACACATATATTAGTCATTGCTAAATCCATATTAAGAAAAGGTTCAGTATCCCCCCTGCTAGAGATTTAGAAGAGAGTGTAGTCCATTGGCTTAAAGAAGTTAGTATAAACTTTTTCATATGCCAGTTACCCCAACTTTATTCTAAATTAGTTATGTAAACTAAATAACCTTTTAACAATTTCAAACAGTGGCTTAATAGAATCATAGCTAACCTTAACAATGATATGAAGAAGGTGAACCATTAATACCTAAGGTGAAACAGTAGTAACTATTGAGTTTTAATTTGCCTCAGTGCACATTATTTTTCCAACTTATTTAATCAAAACAAGGTAAGCTTTCTTGTTTATATGAAACTTGAAACACTTCTATTGTCCCAGTTTTCTAGGTGGTGTCTACCTAGATCGGCTTATGGGACCAGTATGTCGGATGGAACACCACTACCAACTGCTCCTTACAAGTCCTGAGAAGGTTCTACATTCTCTGGGGTGGAGCAATACCAGTGTCCCACAGCTGTAGGCAGAAATTCTTGCAAGCCTGACATGTGAAGACAGAGGCATTGCTAATGTCTTCCATCTTTCTAGAATCACTCAAATGAACACAGGCTCTTAAAATGGAAACTCTTCCTCTCTTCCATGCTGACAAATGCACACCCCTTTTACACTGTAGTCGAACAACGCACGGAACAGACGGCAGGAGAGCGGCATCAGTATCCCCATGTATTCTTCACTGCTGGGTTGCTGGAGAACAGTCAGTCAGTGCAAGGAGGAAGGCTCATGGAAGGTATCCAGTCAGCAAGGACGGACTGAGAGGTTTCCATGTAAAGAACGCTGAGCTAGCACCATGGTGGGTGAAGTGGGGGAGGAGAGAAATCCAGGCCAGGGCTCTGGTCCCACAGATGCAGATGATGGATGATTCAGTGTTACAGCAACATGTCTCCTCCTATAAAACAGCACTTATTCTCTTTCTTCCTCCAGATTGGGCTGCATAAAAATAAATTGAAGATCATCATTTCCTTTTCAATTGCATCACTGTATGTGATCACCCCTTTGTATACCCAGGGCACTGTCAGTCTATTTCCAAGTCTTCCATCACTCCATACAGCCTGGGGCATTACATGCAAATTCCTCCCCCCAGTTTCAACTTCCAATAGCATACAGCCTGGGGCATTGCATGCAAATTCCTCTCTCCAGTTTCAACTTCCAATAGAAGACAACTTCATTTAATATTTTCAATATTATAACTCATTACTCTATAATAATGAAATTACTACCAGTTACTTGAATATTCCCTTTATTCTCTGTCTACTTTGTCCAAGGCTTTATGATATCAGATGAAACAAAAGATGGTCCAGGCAGTCCTTGGTTTATGAGGCACAGCAAAACTTTGGAATTTCAGAACCATGTCCTATCTTTGCACTTTATTTCAAAATGTTATCTAGGAGAATTGCAAACAAGGTAGAGTTCTTATATACCATACCCATAGCTTGTCTTAATGGTTCTCATAAACCTGGTGCACTTACCAAAGCTAAGAAGCTAAAGAGGGTATGATATTAACAAACTGCCTGACATGACTCTGATGCCTTTTTCCTGTTCCAAGACCGGGTCCAGGATGTGACACTGCACTGCATTCCTTCACTGGTCTTCATAGTCTCTTCCAGGCTATGCGAGTTTCTTCGTTTCTTCTTATCTTTCATGATTGTTGCACTTGAAGACTGGTGGTTGGATATTTTTTCTTTTTTCCCCTCACTTTGTGTTTGTTTTGGATTTGTCATGATTAACCCACTGTTACAGATTTTCTGGAGAAATGCCAGCGGGGGTATGCTTATCACATCATATTGGGTTGATTAAAAACGTGACTGACTTTGGTAATGTTAACCTTGACTATTTGGTTAGCAGAGTATCTGTCAGGATTCTGCTGTGTACAGTTACTTTGTCCTCTTCTCACTCTAATCACTGGAAGAAAGTTCAGTCCAGCCCATACTCAAGAGAGTGGCGGTTAAACTCTGCCCCTTGAGTCAAAGGGTATCAAATGTTGGTGGACATATGCTATGCTTATCATGATAATAAACATTTTAGGGGTATGTAGATTTGTTTGTTAAAGTCTTGACCACATTTTAACATTTGTCTATGTATCTTGCCTGCATAAATTATTACTGTGGTGTTTCGTAGTAGCGGGAATGCTCCTGTTGGGAGAAGAAACCACAATCTTGGTTTTCAAATGTCAGTTATAGGAACTAAGCTGCTTGGAGAAATGGCTAATTCTGGCATAGAGGCAGGAAATATGCAAGATGAACCTAGAGCATCTTACAGGTACCAAAGAGAGTCAGTGCTAAAAATAACAGCAAAACAAAGGATGGGAGCATGTTAAAATGACATAGGATCCAACCTCAAAATGTCCTAACAGCCGAAACAGAAACTATTTGTGACAGTAGAAGATTATAATCCACCAAATAAAATTAATGCTTATGAGTCCAGACTGATGAAATGAATACATGGAATAAAAGGTACAGACTTTTCTTACAGAAAAAAAATTCAGTTACTAAATGTAGACACAATGAAGGAAAAGGAAAATCATTGTGAGATACAATCTAATAATTTCCATCCAATTTAATATCTGCCAAACATATACTTCATATAATTTTTACAAATGTATGAACCATTTTGCAGTGTTCTTAGCAGTTATTCCAAGTGCAATTTATGCCACAATATTATATTTTATAATAAAATACATTCATTATTGAACATTTGAAAAACATACATAATAGAAAATTCATGTAGTCAAGGCATAAATCACATTGGGTTTTAGTATGTATATTTACTGTACATTTATCTGCATTTCTTTTTGTGAATATTTATATATTTATTCATCTTGTACATACAATTTGAATAACACTGCAAATGCCTTCTTGCTCTTTGAAGTTTTGTTAGCATTTGTTAAGAACATTGTTTCCAGTATTAGTATTTTTTAAAAGCATGATTTTAATTACTTGGAACTATTTTATGACACAGAAGGTTCTCATACACTTACCTACAAATATTTCCCTTAGATATATTATGCGATGCTGCAGTGCCCTCTGTATAAGTCACTTACACATCACTATTGGTAAGGTAAGCTTTTTCGCAGGATTAGTCTAGTTCACAGAATAGACCCACTTAAAGCTATACGAATATGACTTAATACTACCTTAAACTCTAGTGTAACTTACCCCTTGTCATATTTTGGACACTCAGATAATTCAAGGAATTTTACACTTATTATCAATGGTATATGTGTCTTTACCCAAATTACTAAATTCTCAAATGTCTTAGTTACTGGTATATACTGTTAAACTGGTTTCCAGAATAGGTTGCAACACGGAGAATTCCCATCATCAATGATTATTTTTGTTTCATGTGCTATGGCACTTAATATTAACTATCATCATTATGTTTAAATCCTTGACAATTTTATATGATAAAGGTATCTTTTAACTTGCTTTATTTTTAGTGAGTTTGAACTTGTAACATTATAAAGGAAAATAATCTTTGAAAATGAGTTTTCAATCATGAATACATGAGAATTATTCTATAGGAGAGCATTCTGCATGGCGTGAGCCCAGACAGGACCCACTCCCACGGATCGGTTCTCCCGTGGGGAATCAGGCCTGCATTGTACCGAGACTGCTATGAGACTTGCTTTTGCTAAAACTCCCTCACCCTGAATTGAGGCAGCAAACATTTACTGCAAAGTAACTTCCTAAAATCCATGCTAAACCTTCCAAGGATGAGTATAACTGGTTCAACCACTTTTCCCTTCTCATTTGCAAATAACCTTCTGTGATGTGGTTAGTGACAGGTATCTTTGTTTTCTGTAAAAGGTAACCACCTAAAGTGAACCTGTGCATAGTAAATGAGGACCATCATATAATGTGCCCAAAAAAGAAAAAAAGGCTCGTCATGGCAGAGGCTGAGGCTTTTGCTCCTCTTGAGAGAGAAGCCATGTTGTCCCTTTACCCCCGCAGGACTCAGTAGTCCGTGTGAATGTCTCGTGCCTCATCCACAATGTGGCAGACCCCATGAGCCGGGGTCCATATCATTATCCTTCAAATAATTTAGCACATATTTTTATCTAACAGTTAACTGGTAATACTAGATACCACTCGTATTTCAACATAACTTCAAAATGGAATCTTGTTCAAAGTTTTTATTTCACTTTTCTGGTTTTATTGAGGCATGATTGACAAAAAATTGTATATATTTAGTTTCTATATGAAATAGTATGTTTCTTTTGATGGCAAAGAGGGAACCTAATAAGAAAATATAACTATTTTGAAATAGACTGTGTAAACTAAGCAGAAAAATATATCCCACAAGATACTTGCAAATGTTCTTATACCTATATATTTTAGCTCAAAGTTTTCTATTTCTATAGAATTCAAATTATCTTATACTAAAATTTTAGAGAAGCATCAACAATAAGTAATGTTCTTTAAACTGGTAATAAAATTAAAACTAATTTTTTCATTTTAACACTATACAATCCCAATAGTAAATATTATCATAATCTCAATATAACATGTTTAAGTAGGTTTTGAAATATGATGAGCTGTTTGTATATCTGTAATTTGTTGGTGGCTTGTAGGTATGTAACTAGAAATATTATTGCTATATTCCCATGGTCACTAACCTTTTTAAGTTAGCATACCTCTGTAGTCTAATGAAATACATACTTGGATAAGTTCTACTGTCCTGTCTGCCAAGAAAACAAAACATTAAAACACAATCTTTACTGTTGGAACACCTGAAGAGGCCAGAAGGGACTTTAAGTTCTCCTTGAAGTGCAAGAAAATGCAAAAATTAAGGTAGAATATACATTTTCATTATGCAAATTTCTTTTATCAGCAAAAGTAGAAAACCATCCATTTGCTGAATTAAAAAAAACATGTTTGCCAAGCATTTTATTTCTTTTAACTTTAATTCTTGTGTATTTTAAGAGAAATGAATCCATTTTTTCCTATTCTTACTTTTAGATCCTACCAATGTAAAGCAAATTTATTCAAGTTCATTTAATTTCTCCTTAATCTATTTTTTAAAAGTCAATTTCAGATTAAATTTAGGTACACATAAGGTGGAAAAACAGAGCCTTGATTACATATACATAGATACTTTTTATCACCTCTTATCACTTTGTCATTAATCTATCCCCTTACACAATGGGACAGTGAAGTGCCGGGCTGTCTCAGAGATTGCTTTACATCTTTCTAAACATTTGAGTAAGTCATAGTGACTGCCATCAAGTTGCTAAGTTTGTAGTCACAGGAAAAAGTAAGGGGACCACAGCTGTGCAAATCACATTAAGAAAACAAAGACAAGAGAAAGATTGTTTCTTTTCCTGATGACATGTAAGTAAAAGAGTAACTGACATCACTGAAGTAACCAAAGGCGTCCTCGGAGCTCCAGTTTGGAGTCTGGTCTGGTTAGCAAGCCTGTAAGTCGCTCCTACTTGCAAGTCGGTACACATGAAAGCAAACTGAAAACTAGGATCAATGACATGCACACGGAGGGAGGGATTGGGTTGATTTGGGGAGAATTTTACTGACCAGCAATGACAACCAGCACTTCTATGGGTTTTCTGCATGACAGGTTCTGTTTGTATTTTACCTGTGGTATGTTTTAATCTCACTGTAGTAAGTCATGAAGTGTAGTTAGTCTCTCCCTGTTTTACCAAGACTTTGAGACAAGTTTGACAAAGCCTGTCTCAATCACACATCTTGAGTGCAGCATCTGTACACCTAACCTCTGTGTTCTGTCATCTTTCAGAACAGTGGCAGTTAATGCAGTTTATTGAAAAACTGGTACACACACAGTGCAATATACAGATGATGTATTACAGAATCATGTACTTGAAACCTACATAAGATTATTAACCAGCATCACCCTAGTACATTTATTGAAAGAAAAACTGAACCAGCAGCGAGCACTGGTTCACACTCCATTTCCCTGAAACAAATGTGCCATTATCTTGGATGGATGTAGGAAGAAAATTCACTTTCTCTCACTATGGCTGTTGGCTGGTGTCTGATACTTTGACCATGTGAAATACAATGAAGTCACAATCAAAAGTCTATGACCCACAAAGGGCTGCTCTTATCTGTACAATTTAAAGCACTTGACCTGAGGTGCTAGCACACCACATGATGCAATTAACTACCACACCCTTTCAACTCCCACTAATGTGATTTAGTGGGCTTTGCAGTGTGGTAGGGTGAAAAAAAAAGAAAAGAATGCAATAGATTGCAATGGAAAAGGGCGTGGGAACAGGAATATGGCTGCTTCAAAAACAAGACAAAACAAAACTATAGTACATAAAATCAGACTTAACCTTTTTGTGTTAACAAATGACATTCTATGACATAATCAAATGTCTGTTTAGACTCCTGTTGGTACAGAGAGTGTGAGGAAAAGAGAAATGCTGTGTCAAATAGAAGTAAATAAAATATAGCATTGATATTAAAAATGTCTTCCTGAATTCATACCTGTATAGTGTAATGATGTAAATGCTAATCTTCAGATAATAAATCTGAAGAAAAATTAAACATTAGCAGTATTCGGTGCATTAAATTACTAGGGAAACATGTTAGACTTCCTTATCTTTTATGTAATGTAAAAGGTCAGGAAACAGCTTTGGCTGGTGTGGCTCGGTGGATTAAGTGATGGTCTGTGAACTGAAATGTCATCAGTTTGATTCCCAGTTAGGGTACATGCCTGGCTTGTGGGCCAAGTCCCCAGTTTGGGGTGTACAAGAGGCAACCAATTGATGTATCTCTTGCACATCAATGTTTCTCTCCCTCTTTCTCTCTCCCTTCCCCTCTCTCTAAAAATAAATAAGATTAAAAAACACATCAGAAAACAGTAATATGGTATCTAGACATTTTCAAGGGAAGAGTGAACTCAGTAAGAATTTTCTATGAGCTATTATCTATGTGCGAAGACAACAGAAAAATATTCTCATAAGTAGAAGAGTCAGAAAACATACCAGTTTCATTATTTTTTGTGTGTGGCTACTCAGTTTTCCCAAAGACACTGTGGTTATTCCATTGTGTATGAATGGCCTTTTTTGTCTTATATTAATTTACAATAAATATGTGGGTTTATTTCTGGGCTCTTTAC
Source organism: Anoura caudifer (assembly GCA_004027475.1). Taxonomy (NCBI): domain Eukaryota; kingdom Metazoa; phylum Chordata; class Mammalia; order Chiroptera; family Phyllostomidae; genus Anoura; species Anoura caudifer. The sequence goes on from PVKU01000036.1 coordinate 778,152, forward strand.
TGTGTTCCATTGACCTATGATGTCTGTTTTTATGCCAATACCATACTGTTTTGATACCTGCAGCTTTGTAATACAGTTTGAACTTTTGGTTGTATCCATGAATTAGGTTGACTTAGACTAGCAGAAGAGGTCCTGCTGGAAGATGGCTATCACAAAAGCAAAGGAAAGGAGAGTTATAAGTAAAAGTTTTTATTATCAACATATATGAACATCTTATCTGGAGTTATGCAGTCATATGTGTTTTTTTTTTTTTTTAATCTAGTGTTTTCTGTTATTTTGGTACCTGTCCCACTTGGGCTTTAGTATATGAGCTTGTAGGAGATTTGCTATAGCAGGATCCAAAAATAATAGGATCAGAATTTTGGGTTTGGGGATGTTAAAAAGTCCTACATACAAGAAGAACAAGAATTTAGAATATATAGTCGGATATTTCCCTGTCTTCATGTCAGAAAGCTTTGCTAACTAGGTTGCAGTGGGAGTGAGGACGAGAATCAAGTGGAATTCCAAAGGGTGTTATTCTAGTGGGTCTCCCTTGTAGGATATGAAGGGCTGGGAGTGTGATATTGGGGGACTTGGGAGCAGAGCTGACCCGCTATCCCAGTTTTTGGTTAGCCTTGGCAAGTGGACAGATCCACTCTGCTAGGAAATGCAGGGAGCGTAGATTACAAAGGCCTAAGTGTCATATCGACACAGTGGGGACCAGAAACAGCCTCACAACAGTTTCTTTAGTGTCGTGCACAAGCTTTGGAACTTCTCTGGTTATCCCCAAAGAAACCCCGGAGTGCCTGGAACACACAGGACTTAGACCAGTTGTCAGGCTGGGGGTGAAGGGCAATGACTGACCTGAGAGAGGGACACTGAGGTTCAAACGAGAGAGTCCTTCTCTCAGTAAAGGTCACTGAGGGCCAACCAGGATGAAGGCCCCTCCCCATGATGCGTTACATAGCCACCTGGAAGAATCATTCCACCCCCTGGACATCATCTTCAGTTAAAGAAACACAAAGTGGCATCGCTGGTTCCTTTAGGCTAGTAGCTTACATCTGTAACTCACAACCAAACTGAATAATTCACCAATATCAGGTAACAGCTTGGAATAATGCATAGTTCTGACCATATTTCTGATCACTCTCTAATACATTTTCTAGATTGAATTCTCTTCATCAATGATACATACATATTAGAAAGGACTCATGAAAACATTGAAGTAGACTATAGTAAACAAGTCTTAATAAAATAAAATATTTTGCCTAACAGTGGTGTTTTTACAGCATAAGTTGAAAAAGTGGAATAAAAATGTATTAAAATAAATTTCAAAATATAGTTATATATATACACACCAATATATAAGTGTTATAAAAGTCAAATTAATAGAAATTCATATTCCCTTCATTTGGTATAATTCTATACAACTAAAAGGAATTTCCTTTCAGATCCAATTATTCATAGTTCTGCTTATTTGACTTATTAACCACGTCTCCAAAACTGCCAAAACTGCCTGCAACTACAAATACTCGCGGAGCATCTACTGTGCACAGACATTGCACCAGATGATGGAGAAACACAGTGCAGGGGCCTCCTGCTCTAAGGGAACTGAATACAGTGTGACGAGGTTTAGTAGGGGGCGCTCTGCAGCAGCGTGATCAAACCTAGCCTGTGCTTTCAGTGAAAACCCCAGCGAGAAGGAGGGAGGCTGATGGCAGTTTTCTGGGCAAAGCATCTGTGGGGTGAGGATGGAAACGGCATAATAACAGGGCAGTGTGTGGGTTTAGTACCCGAGACAAGAGAGGAGAGCGATTGTCCAAACACGGCGAAGCAAGGAAAGTCCCGTGGGATGAAGCACAGTGGGAAGAGGGGCTGGAGAACTGAGCAGGTGAGGAATTCACCCCAGGGGCACAGGGACCCCATGGAAAGGTTTTCCGCAGGAGACTGGCATCCTCAGATCTCGGCTTTTAAAAGAAAGGCCTCCCTGTTGCCAGGAGAATGGAGGACGAGGATGATGCAGCAAGTCTGATTCAACAGAAGTCAGTTCAGATGCTGCTACAGGTAAGGGATGAAAGGCACATGGCCTAGTGTGACCTCATACACACAAACTACCCGGAGAGACAATGACATCAACACGCACACTTACATTTACAGTTAATTTCAAGTGCCCACGGTGTAGTGATGAATGGCCATGTATTGACTACCATCATTTTTTTTTTAAAAATGGAATTTCTTTGCAAGTTCATCTAACAATGCTGGCAGGAAATACCTTAAATAACACTCTCTTTTGAAATGTTGTGTTTGAAGTTGCTCATTTAGGTTCCCAGATTAGAGAGAAGATGAAATTCTTAGTTCTAGTTAAGAGACCAGGATGAACTAAGCATCTTCGGTGTTGGCTGAAATGTCAGCCCCGTTTTTGCCCCATGTCCCTAATAAAAACATCAGGACATTTCTTGCAAGGAATAAGCACCACTGTAGGTCACCGCATGAAAAATCTTCAGTGATGTGGAAAAAATCCTGTCACTGTGTGAAGACCTTCAGTGTCCGGGTAGAAACATGCATGCATATCATGAATTTACAGGCACAAGAACTGGCCACGGAATCTGCCTCGGGGCTCAGAGGGTGAGGAGAGGCTGACCTGCAGCAGGAGTGGTAAGACAGCGGAGAGGCGGGGTCGCTTTGCAAATGAGCAGGCTCTAAGTAATTATCCTTTGAGATGAGCCCGGTTTACACAGAAGAGAAGATACAAAAGGTGAATACATAGTTGAAAAACTGCTATATGCCTCTACAGAGGTTAAGGTAAGGAACAGGAAAGCAAGCAGTAATTTGGAAAAATTTGCGCACAAAATTGTCGAATGTACTCTCTGGCCGTGGAAAAATATTAGAATCATCACAGCCCAGTCTGAATTGCTAATCTCTAACTGCGTTCAAGACTAAATTGAATAAAATGATAGGATTATAGTTAATGTGCATTTTCTGGCGACAGAGATGGAGGAAAAATATGGACAGCCACAGTTTGTAATAACTGGGTATTAGGAGATTTAAAATCCACGGCCTGTGTCAATCAGTGATGTGTGTGAAGCATCCACAGATACCTTGTGAAGTCGGCATGGAGATCCTTGTATTATTTTCTCCACCCAGAAGTACCTTCAGATACTCTTTGATGTCTATTTTACATATAAGAATATACAGAATTAGTAGAAGTAAAATGTGTATTAGTGTTAAGTATAGATTTTTATTTTCTTTCAATTGTGTATATACGGAGGGGCCCAAACAAAATTTGGACCTTATTTTTTTTAATTGTGTATTTATTCTTACATGTTTAAACTTCAGTCACCTTCAAAGTACTCTCCATTTGATGCAATACAACTATTGAGGCATTTTTTTTCTACTGCTCCAAAGTTTTTGAACTCGTTGATTTTTATGCCTTTTAGTGCTTCTGCCATTTTTTGTTTCACTTCTTCCACATCAGCGAAACGTTTCCCTTTGAGGCCTTTTTTCATCGGGGGAAAAAAAATGTTGCTCAGGGTGAGATTGGGTAAATAGGAAAGGGTGGGGTATGGGGGCCATGCCATTTTTGGTCAAAAACTGCTGAACACTCAGCACAATGTGGGCAGGTGCACTTGTAAATCACTCATCATGAAATGGGCAAACATGTTGAAAGAGCATTAAAAAAAAATTGCTGCATATGAATGCAGCCTCTCACAACAATGCCAGAAGGTACGGTGATACAGATGGGCTCCTAGAACACTCACCTAGCAAGGAAGCCTGTACTATAAGGGACCTGCCCTCCAGAAGAAAATTCTGGTTTTTTTGGGTACCCCCTGGGACTTCAAATAAGATTGAGTATGAATATTTAGAAACTCAACCTCTACTACAAAGAAAAATATCATTTGAAATTAGCTTTATTTTTGCGTGCACTTAGTGGGCAGCAGACATACCATTTTCAGAATCCTGTGTCTCCATTGCATCTTCCTGTGAGCACGTGGAATCACACTCCAGTTGCTGCTAGATTCCTAGATGCCATTTTTCTCCTGACCCCCAGCAGACACCATTTGATCCTGTCCCCTCTCCTTACCTAACCTTTCTCAGATCTTCGGTTTTATCTCTATTTTCATGCCTGGGAACCCATTTTGACTTTAGGTTATATTTTAAGTAACCTGATTTTCTTCGTTCAAATACATTTGCATTAAATATTTCTGTTTTAAATGCTTCCCATAAAGTCTAATTTCCGGAATCGGTCATGTCTCCATAGTCTGTTACATCCTGAGTTCAGTTCTTCAAATCTTAGTGCTTTTGATATCAGTCCTGCAGTATGATCACTTTCCGATTGCCATTATCTCTTACTGTGCACAGACCTTCTAGCTGCAGGATGTTAGATTCCACTAACTGAGACCCTACCTCCTTCTGTTTGCATATCTTCTTGAAGCTCCACGGATTTGAATGTTTTTGGATATGACTCTCTTACCATTTCCTGTTGTAGCCAGAAAAGATACCGGCATTTGGGCTGCCTGTCACTACCAAATCCAATAAACAATGACAGTGATTGAATCTTTTATGAGCACTTTATTCAGATGGCCAGGCGATCTGAGAAGATGGTGGGTTTGTATCCTAACAAACCATCTTCCCTTCTCTTTCCTGGCCAGAATTTTTATAAGGGAGGTGGGGGAAGACAAACAAGGTGTGGTGAGGGCTTTGAAATTCAGGGAGGAGTAGGTGAGCTGGGCAGTGCTTTCCCAAGGGGAAGGGGATACAAAGGCCCTGATGCCTCCCAAAAGTCCCCAGGCAGTAATCTCTTGCCAGTGTCCCAGGAGGCCGGCTGTTTCCCAGGAGCCAAAATGGGCCTTATCTATAGTTTCTGAAACAAAAAAGGCTTTAACATACACATTACTTGCTAGGCTTAATAACTTTTTCCTTAAGCTAAAAATTTCCAGGTCTTGAGTCCCCTACCACTGTGACTAGCTAACGAACTATTTTATGTGTTGTGAGTGAAAGTAAGAGTATGGTCCCCCAGACAAACCACAGGAAAATCAGCCTATGGTGCTAACTTTGTATTCTACATGGTGACGAAGAGGGCAGTATAATTCATGTGGTGTAGTCACAACACAGTGGGGCCACCATCAATCAGTCCCCAAGGACCTAGAGCAAATATCCTGGTCGAATGTATTGATAGGGCTTGCTTGACTTCTAGGGGTTACGTATTAAACTGCTGAGATTTGGGGGTTTATTTCTGCAGCATAACTATCCAAATGTTCATGGAAAAGATCTGCAATGTTTTCAGCACACAGGCACACACACACGCCAAAACAATGACGGACGGGTGGGAAACCTTTGGGGAGTGATGGATACGTACGTGGCCTCGGTGGTAGCAATGGATTCAGGGGTGATATGCATACATTTACAATGAACAGCTTTTTATATATCATATCTCAAAGTGGTTTCAGAAAGAGGAAAGTTCTGTGGAGGAAAGTTCTGCAGAGTCTCTAGATTTCAAGATTGTTGAAGGAAAACACTTAAGGAGGAGTAGTATCTTGATAAGTGAACTAAGAGAGGGAGGTATATTCCAGACAGGAAAAAAAATGACAAACATTAATGCAATTACAGGGGGAAAAAAGAGCTTATGGTAAGAGACAGGAATTATTTTAGAATTATTCTCTCTCTGCTTCCCCATTACATCATACATCTATGCTGTGGCATTTTCTGTGGTTACTGTCACTGGAATTAGTTTTGTATTTATCATTCCCTTCCTAAGATATGAACTCCTTGTTGCAAGAACATTTCTTATTTTGCTTTCAATATTATCTAATATACCATCTTGTATAAAATAGCTCCCCAATAAACATTGCCAAATTTCAGTTACCTAGAATTAGAGGGTTTATTCATTTTAGTTTTCTTGAACATTTTATTCCCTTTTTAAAGCATCCTCATTCACTTACACACTCCAGGAAAAAAAATCTGTCTCTGAGAAAGGCATACAACTGCCAGGCACCTTGTGTAAACAAAGGGACTTCAAGCCGTGGTATTCTAACAAGGCACCTTTGAATTTCTGAGCACTTATAAACATTAGTTAAAAATATCCCTGGATAAAGTCCTTAAAAATGCTTATAACATTAACAGCTCTCTGTGATATGCATAAATACACACATTAGTAAAATGTCACAGGTAGAGTCCTTAAAAATGCCTAAAGCGTAACAGTTCACACAGCAGTATGCATAAATACACACATTAGGAGCATGTCACAGGTTACAATTGTTAAAAACTGCTTATAACGTTTACAGGTATCACTGGGAAGTGCAGGCAATAAAAAAGTTACCGAATCTGCAAGAGTGTTTCTGAACAAGACCTAGGCTTTGCATTGTGGCAGTTCGCAGGGATAGACAAAGAATTTGTTGGTGCTAGGTGCCTATACAATTCTCTGTCAACTAAACTAGCTGTTATTGAACTGAAATCAATATGCAGAGATCATTGCTGTAAAATTGTTGAACCCTGGGATATACCTTTTTCTTTGCTTTCATACTCCATATCTAATGAATCCCTTAAATGGTTTTGAAGGAGGTAAATTTATTTTCCATTTTAAAAAATCTCCCCTCTTGTTTTTTCTCGGAAGCTCTTGTACAGAACGGATATGCATATGTGTGTAAATACCGTCTTTATTTTCATTCCCAAAGGGCTTCCTGATGATTCTATTTATCCAGGGCCTGTGTGAGTTTGCAAAACAGGAACTGAAATTTACCAGATCTTGCCGCAGAAGCTTTAAAACTTGAAATATAGTCTAGGAAATTGACATTTGGACCTCCTTCCTGGCTCTGGAACTAGTTCTCAGATTCCAAGGACAGATATTGTGTAAGCTGTGGCGCTTCTGATTAGGAGAGCCTTGTCTGTGGTGAGTTTTCTACTGCTATGAGCTGACCTCGAGGCAAGAATTCCTCACTTCTTCGTTTTCTGTGCTACTTAGTTTGCACTTCTGTTAATATAGGGGAGTTGTTTTCTTCTATTACTCTTCATAATTCAAATATTTCTGTGACACTCATTATTCATTACATTTTAGGGGAAGTTGTAATAAGATCATGTCTCTGTCGGACAAGAAGGACTAGTGTACTAAGAGAGGTAGGTTTGGTATGGAGTACCTAGAGTACCAGAGCTAGAGTGGGAAGACAACTGAGAATGTTTTAACTCAGTGATAGATCACTTGAAAACCAGATGGCTTGTTGTAAGAAAAAAGGCTTTGTGATAAAAAGCCTCCTGCAGAGGCAACGGGAAAACTCAGGTGAGAAGTCCTGTTAGCCCTCCCTGGTGGTTTTCCCTTATCAACAAATAATGTCACACGGGGGGACCTGGGCAGTGAGAAAATGATAGTTTTAGCAGTCTACATCTGGTCCTCTCTCTGACCAAGTTACCTCCAATATTTCACATTCAGGTTAATGGTACTGCATTCGGGCTCCCCCAGAAGATAAGCTTGATCATAGGATGCTACTTGGTCTGAATGTTTGCTTCCATCCCCCACCCCCATCAATTCACATCTTGAATGAAACCTAACTTTTATAGTGGTACCTTTGGGAAATGATCAGCTCTGCCCCTATAAATGGGCTTTGTGACCTTTTCAAGTGGCAAGAAAGAGAGCTCCCCTGTCCCTCCCTCTACATGAGGATGCAGGAGAATGATGGCTTATGAACCAGGAAGCTGGCTCTCACCAGGCACCAGATCTGCCATCATCTTGATCTGGGACTTTCCAGAACTGTGAGAAATGCATGTATGGTGTAGAGGCCGCCCAGTGTACGGTACTTTGTTGCCTGGAGGGATGGAGGATGCTTACCATCAGGAATTTCTGATGAGTACTCGCGGACTCCAGGAAAAGTCAAAACACAGCATGACAAACGGGGCCCTTCACAGTTAGTCCTGTATTGTTGGATCCACCTCCGATATCTGCTTCCATCTGCCAGCCACTCGCAGGTTTTACATCCCAACACACCTGTGTTTTTTACACCTTTTGTATGGGCACATTCTCTGGCCAGGAGTGTGCTGTTTCCCCAGGTGAACTCCTGCTTATTCTTCAGGACACCTGAGGGTTTTCCTCTTTAGCCTTCTTGGACAGCCAGATAGTTAGAACTGACTTCAGGATGTTGTGATTTTGTGTTCATGTGCTTCCAGGTGCGGTTAGACTCATAGATCCTTCAGGGAAGTGACTGTTCTCTGGTAGAAGCCCAATCTGCCACAGTTGAATAAAATAATGAAGGAGTGGATATGCTTGTGATCACATCAAATAAGCTTGTCACACATTTAAGAACATCTTTCCCCTTTGTAGTATGTATAGCAGGTTTAATGGAAATACTCCTTTGTTTCCTTTTTCTTTAGTGAACTTGGATCATAATTCTTCTGTGTGTTCACTTCAAAATTAGAGAAAGAGAAATGCTGCTAAACATAAGTGGGGCTGGAAAACACCTAAACATGTTAAATGATTTAATAATCACAATTTTTCCCTGGACTTTCTGACAAATGTCAAGTATTTTGGAGTAAAAATTTTTTTCAGCTCTATTTTTAGATGTTGCTAACCTTAGCACAAAATTTCCACCTTTTTCTCTACTATCCCAGGATCTGTGAACACATAGTGTGACAGCCTCTCCTGCCACACAGGGTTGGCTGGAATGTTAGTATTTTTCTACGTGGAACAAAATTAGGGTAGTGCTTTTAATTATATCTTGGTTAAAATTTTTCAGAGAGACTTTCAGCATGGGCTTAGCCTTATACCCTTAGCCCAGCATTCAAGGAAAAATAAATGATTAAATGGATTACCAATGCATTTAAAGTCTGACCTTTTAAAGACAATTCAAAGTAGAATATTTTACATATGTAAACTAGAGATAGCCGAACATGTCAGCTAGAAACTCACTTGTTTTTTACTGCGATGGTGTAGGCTAACTTCCTTTTGACCCGTGATATGTAACATTTTTCTATCTTAAAACTCCCACTCAGATCAGACTCATGTACAATGTAATGAGTTTTCTATTTCCTCTTCCCACCAATGCTGCTGCTGCCTTCTTTGTTAAAGACAGCCATTCTAAACTCTTGACATTATGTTGGGAGGTAGCCTATTGTAAACCACTGAATTCCATTAACAAATCCATGGGAAAAGGGGTGAGGAGGACGTTCTTGTAATTAACAAGTTGTTTTTCTACCACAAATTAATGGAACTGCCTTGAAAGCAAATGTAAATTAACAGCTCTAAGCAGGTGAGCTATGAAATGACTGGATACAAAAAGGAAAAGAATGAGATAGTGGAACAAAGAAGAAGGAATGAGTATCATCTTCAAAGGGAGAGTCTGTGTATGTCTATCACTTGCACTGAAGCTCTTCCAGGTACTAAAATATTTTCATTTGCACAGCAAATAAAGCACAGGCCTTAAAGAGAGATAGAGAGGAAATTAAAAAAAAAAATCCAAACCTCATCCATTCTTGTTCCATAATTTCCCATGTGCTGGAGCTTATTTCATCTGTTAGTCTCAGGGCTTTTTTGGTTTGTTTGTTTGTTTGTTTTTCCCATTTTCCCCCGCCCTCTGTAGTGGGGCACTTCTATGCAGAAAGTTTCCAAAGAGAAATCTTACAACTACAGGTTAACGATATTAGTGCCCCCCAGTTCTGAATATCCTCTCCTTTCCTCTTCAATCAACTGATTTGCTCTGCTTTCAGGATTTTTGTTCATTGAAATTTTCCCCCTATTAGTCACAAAATGATATCTGCTTCATAACTGTAAAGATATCAACATGTCTCAGAGTGTATGTGTATCCCAACAGCTGATTGATTCTTGCATTCACCAGTAACTGTTAAGGAATGCCTAATATGTTTCAGAAACAGGTTAAGTCCCACTCAGGATGAAACAGGCTGGTTCCTGGCTCTCGTGATGTTTACTGTCTAGTCGAGGGGAGCTGTGTGACAAGACAGGCACACAGACAGCGTCATTACAACCCCAGGCCAGGGCAGTGAAGGGAGAGACAGGGTTGTATAAGCACGCACATCGCAGGGAAAATCCCGGAGTTAGGAAGGGTTTCTCCAGGAAGGAAAACTTGGATGAAACCTCACTGCAGGAAGGGGTGTGGTCAGCTGCACATCAGCACAGAAGCACGTGGATGAATGAGGATGTTTGAGGAAGTGAGAGATGACCAGCAGGCTCACAGGAGTCCAGTGGAAGGTAGGCGGACAGGGCTGCAGTGGCCAGGTATGAGACACATTGTGAGGCCCACTGTGGGGAACTTCCTGATGCAAAGCCAAGCCATGGAGTTTCGAGCTTGGAGTAGATGAAGGAAGGGAATGTCAGGGCCATTTTTGCCCTTTGGAAAGTCAACTTGCGCTAAAATCTCCTGATACGTAAATCAGCAAATACGAGAATTCCAAGTTTCATCACATGAGAATAGTTTTATTTCTGATAGCATAGGAATGGATTTTACTACATCTTTTAATACTCACTGGATTCTTCTACCAAACTATTTGCTGTGTCATTTTTGAAGTGTATTATTCAACATGCCATGCTTCATGTAAGTAGCTAATTTGAATAATTTAAGCAGATTAGATTCCCTAGCTATACAAGAAATCATGATGATCTGCTCTAAAAGATATTTTTTTAAATTAAAAATACATTTTTTATTGATTATGCTAACAGTTGTCCCAATTTTCCCCTTTTCCTCTCCTCCACACGGAACCCCCATTCCCTCCAGCATTCTTTTTTTAACCTGTACTTACTCCTTTGTGATAGAAAATAAGCAATCTCCCAAGAAGTATGTGAGGCGTTTAGTCATGTCCGTCTTAAGGCTTCAGTAGTTTCCCTTTGCTCTTCTGGGAACACAGGACCATGCGATATCCCTGTAGTTCCCCTTTCTTTGTTCTGCTCACCTCCTCTGTTGGCTTGGTTATTCTTTCTATGATATGTCCTTGAGCAGTTTTTCATGTCTGTAATTGTTCCTTATGAATTTTCCCACTCAGAAGGGCTTAGTGTGTCTTGGGCACCTTCCAGAAACACCTGCACCTTCTTTCCAAGCCTTTTGGAGTAGATTGCCAGGGAGGGCTGCAACACCGTGGCATGTACAATATTTGGAAAAGTAGTGTGTTTAAGAAAGTAATATTCTTGTTAGAAAATAAGCAGTAGTGTTACCGAACAGAGGCCAAGGGGACAATTATTGTCCTGGCAGAGTCGCCAAAAACTGTTACAGATCAGGGACCAGGGGGCCAAAGGAGGGGTATGATATACTGTTACTGAAAGGACCACCCCCCCTCCGCTAGGTTCACTTATCTGCTGCCAGAGGAAAGACATCTCTCAATGCCAGGGGTTTGTGAAAAGGAAAGGAAATGTTTATTTAAAGCTATACAGACTTAAAGTAGTGACACAATGTTTTCATTAAAATATCAAAGTCCTTTAGGATACCCACGGATGCCCACAGTGCTTCCTTCTCCCTCTGCCCTAAACTGGGATGCTGTATCTCAGGAAAAGAAGTGGAAGTCCATGATTCAGGCTCCCCGCGGCTGCGTGGTCCTCTCTTCACCAAGGCTGCAGGGAGGTCTCCACTCTGCCAAAGCTGTCTGGTTCCCCCCGGCAAAGCTGTGGGGGTCCCCACCCTGGCCAAAGCTACATGGTTCCCTCTTTCAGCAAAGCTGGATGGGGTCTCCACTCTGCCAAAGACATGTGGTTCTCTCTGGCAAAGCTGCGAGGGAGGGGGGGATCACCATTCTGCTAAAGTTGCATGTTAATTCTCTCTCACATGGTTGTGGGAGCCCCCACTTTGGCCAAAGCCATGTGGTTCTCCCCTTAATGGCTGCTGTGTCTGGGTTTTAAATCCTTGTGCCAATGCTCCTCTGCAATCCCATTTCTGACTCCTCCCACAATCAGCTACACTTGCCAGCACTCCCGTATCCTTCCAGCTTCACTGGGCTGCCATAGTGGGTCTGGGCAAGTGTGGCCCCACGGTGTGGAGCCAGTCATCTCCAAACTCTCACACAGGTGCTGTTACCAGGGGGAAGTTGCCTCCCAGTTACATCTTGGGTGGAAGTCACTCCCTTCTCCCTGGCTCAAAGCATGGCCACAGCTATTTAATGTATCTATGCAACCAGTTAAAGGTTATAGATATGTTCAATGACCATGCTGGAGGTTAGCTGCAAAGCTGTTGCTGTTCAAAACAGCTCTCAATGGCCCTGCTCCATGTGTCCCTTCCCCCAACTCACACCTGTGGGGGGGGAAAGGGTGAGCACATTCTGTATATCTTTCTAATATATCTTGGACACCTTGAGTTCTGGACCCCATTCCAAATCCCTATGTGCCCCCCACCTCTTGGCTACACCCTGGTACAGTAGGACATCTTCTCTTTATGTTTATACTCTTCTCCGTAGCCTTTTGGGTTTGTGACTCCTAATGTAGCTGGTCTGTCTTTGTCTATCTCTGGAATAATCCATGTCTTTTTTTAGCACCTACAAGTAAAAAGCCATAAATAGGGTTTCATCGCCACCTTATCTTACCATGGTTATCCTTCATTTATACATTTTAGTTACAGATCCAAAACTATATTCCATGTATTATTCATTTATTAGATTAATAAATTGATCAATTATTGATAATTAACAATGAATTATTAATTAACTAGTTAGCTCTGTGCAAAGTGCTGGGGATACAAAAGAGGAAAAGTTACGGCCCACGTTTCCAGAGACCTCCCTGTGCTGAAGGGGAGAGTTACATTGTGCTTGTTTGTTTTTTTGATTAGGTTCCTGTTAAAGGTGAGATCATATGGTATTTGTCTTTCACTGCCTGGCTTATTTCACTTAGCATGATGCTCTCCAGTTCCATCCATGCTGTCGCAAAGGGTAGGAGTTCCTTCTTTCTTTCTGCTGCATAGAATTCCATTGTGTAAATGTACCAAAGTTTCTTGATCCATTCATTTACTGATGGGCACCTAGGTTGCTTCCAACACTGAAGGGGAGAGTTACATTCGAAGGACAAGCAGAAAGCACGGTGAACCTCTCTCTTACTGGAGTTGAGTGCGGAGTGCCACTGCGGTATGGAAATGAAAACGATTTGGGAGACTATTCGTTATAAAATGAATTTATTTTTGCCAGATTAGACAGAACAGTGCCTATCTTTAAATATTTCCAGGGATACTCTAACCCTGATCTGATCACACCTTGTATCTGCTAATGGCTTACATTTTCTCAAAGCTCACTGAAGTTCATTGTAATTTTGATCATTCTACTGTGCTTTAAAACTGTCTTTCCTGTCAGAAGACCTCCCTCCGCCCACCTGTTTTCTGAAAATATGCCCTGGCTGACTCTTCTTTGCAATGAGTGATCCGTAGAGTCCTGGGCTCGGTGCCTCCTCACTGGGCAGACTCTGTTTGGTTACGCCACGAGGTGACAAATGTGAGGATTCTTTTTTCTTTATGTTTTTAACTCTCACATCACTTAAAACCTGATTAAGCATCCTTATCAAAATACATACTGATAAGACAGCTGTGCTCTTCTTTTGTTTTATCAGACCTGGCAAGTATTTTATTTGCAGTCAAGAAGCTGAAGGGCCATCAAAGTTGTGCAGAGCCATCTGCTTCTGAAATTAGTTTCATACAGGGGATTTACTCCTCAGTAATGCTCATCTATTTAGGATCCTGGGAACGCATGTGTTTTTGCAGGCTGTATAGTTCGGTTAACTATGCACATCTCATTCCACTCTGTCACCTTATATCAAGTGCATGAGCACCATTTTCCAAATGGCAAAGACATGGTAGCAGCCTGGGACTTAACGTGCAATGATGAATCATATCACGGGGCTCAGCCTGTCTCCAAAAGCACTAAAAACTCTCCACGCCTGCTAAGAAGCATATGGGGAGACATGGCATGCGATCCCATTTAGACAAGCACAACTTAAAATTTTAATGTAGTTAAGAGCAGGTGGGAATTCTATATATAATGAGCCCGACTAGAGTTCGTCAACATCTCAATTGGCCTTGAGTCTCATTTTGCCATTTTTTCTTTTTCCCCAGCCTCTTGAACTGTAGGAGAACCCATTAACTGTATTTTATTCATCCATGTGTTCCTACAGGCACCTTTGACCTGTTTTCTCACAAAATATATGTAACTTATATGTAACCAAATGCATGTTAGGATAAACAAGCATAAATTTATTTTAACAGGAGGCAATGAATGAGGAAAAGACACCTCCACCCGTTCCTCCAGCCAATGTCTATTTTTATCTGCATCTCCAGGGCAGTCTCAGGTGATCTATAAATAGTCTATCACATGATGAGGAAATCACCCACCTTTTATCCCTGTCTCTCCTAACATCGAAAACACTGCTGCTTTCCCTCACTAACTGTGAGAGCGTGACCCATTTTTATGTCTCCTGACCCAAACAATCAGCAAAGTTTCTGGTTCACTGGCAGAATTGCATTTTGCAAGACCATGTCTAAGCAGACCAGGATGGGATGGAACCTTAGTTCCCTTGAGTTTAGTAGAACAACAAACAACCCACACAAAGTAGTAGAGTCCAACAGGACATCCAGGGAGGGGCAACAGAAGGTGTACAGTTGTTCATGTGGAAAATAATGCAATTAGTAATAATATGTGGATAAATTCTCATGTGCTCACAACTGTAAATCCACATTTGCCCAATCCTGTATTTTAAATGTTTGATAACAAAAAATACATTGCTTTATGTAGCAGAAAAATTAAACTATGCTACAGATTAAAAAGACAGTATCTATTAATAATTGTAGCATTATTGATCCTTCACAGTAAACTGTACTAAAGTTCCTTCACCAAATACATGTATATAAAATGAATCTTGTCTCTTAGAAATAAGTCCATGTGTTCTTCTAGGGCATTTATTTATTAACATATATTCTACATATATCTACATAATGTGTAAAGAAAACATGTGTCTAATGAATATCCTTTGGAAACCAATAAAAATCCCTCAATATACTAGTAAAATGCTTATCAAATTTAGTTTATATCCATTGAAATGCTTTTGAAACTATTAAATACTTCACAGTAAGTCCCAGGGCCCATCTTTTATAATTAGTTAACATAAATGCCCACCAACTCAATGGGACAGCATCTGTTAGCTCGTGGATACATGTGGGGCAGCAAGGGTTGGCTGTGACCAACTCAAACAGGATTCTCTGCCCTTTGGGGAGACCCCATTACACTTAGAGCGGAAGATGGACGTGAAACAAGTAGCAACAAATAAGCACCTAAACTGTAAATTACGAGCAGTACTGCGAATGAAAGAAGCCCATCACCACCTGCACAAAAATGCTGTGAGTCCATGGGTCGGGATCAAACAGCCTCCCAATGGGCAGGCGTGGGCTTGGATCTGTGTCCTGGTGTCAGGGATGGGGGCTCTTCCAGGGCTGATGGGAGCGGCCGGTTACCCCCCAACGTGGGTCATGCTAGAGCTCTTTAGGTAGACAGCGTGGCTCTCACACAGAAAAACATTAACGTACCTTGTGAAATCAATCACCTCTTCTGGCTGGGTTAGTGGTATGAGAATGATTACATCTTGTGGGTAATGCAGCGTTCATTTTACAGTACCTTCATCCCATTCAAAATGCTTTGACGTAACTTTGTGTCTCCAAATGAATTATACATGTTTTGACAGCTCTGCAGTATTCCTTCAAATAACTGTAGACATAAAATTACCTCATTTTCCACATAATGAGGAGACTAACAGAACACTGGAGATCATTGCTATACCCTAGTATGGTTCAAATTTTATGTGAAATAAATGCTTATTTATAAATACCACATCAAATTAAGAAAAAATACTGTCATGCTTTTCCCTGGTTTTCTGGGTTAGAAAACAATATCCATTGCATATAAAATAGTAAATATCATATTACTTTTAAATATGTACTGATAAAAATAAATAGGTACTGATAAGATGAAATGTACTCATTGGTGTAAGGACTCTTTATTGCTACTGCTTCGCAGAGACTAAAATATTAAGTACAGAGATTTAGGGACTTTTTATGATAGATTCGCAGTAAGTTTAGGAATTCTACAATATTTCTCTGAAGGTAATTGTAAATAAGAGATGAACATAAAAATGTGCTCTGTGGCATTCTTATTTTTGAGATAAGCATTTTATTTAAGTTATTTATAGTATAATGCCTTTAGTCTCTAAATTAATATACCAAACTTATTGGTAATCTATAAAAGCATGGTGGTTGTTGACTTTAGAAATATTTGGATTATATTTAACAGCTCAGTTGAACAGTTCTGGACATACTGTATATTTTTTTATCTAATACACTTGTATCTTGTTTTCATTTAATTTGGATATGCATATAACTTTTCTGTCTTACTCTGACTTTAACTAAACATGCAGGGTGAGGAGTCCTGAGTTCCTCCCTTTGTAATTGAATTTTGATCTTAGACACAGAGTGGCCCCCACGAGGCCCTTCTGCACATTCAGCCAGAAGAGGAAGGTGCTGAAGGTCCTGAAGACTCCCCTTTGCATCTCTGGGAGGAGGTCTCAACTTCAAGATAACAGTCCCTTTCCATGTCCCTGCTCTGGTGGGTCTAAAAACAGGGAAATGTCCTATGTAGCTACCTAAAAATCTCATATTGAGACGAACTTTTTTAGTTCTTACTGAAATGAGAGCATAAGGAAACCATTTCTGAGCGCCCATCCAGCTCCAGATTCTCACCAACTTCAACCCCTTATTTAAATTCTGCTAGCTCATTGCTGTAACAATTTTACAGATCATGTTGATAGTAGAATATAAATGCGCTTAAATTACAAAGGTAAAATTATTGAGACTAGAATAAAATCAATATGCTTTAAAAACATGATGCTAAGCATTTCCATAAATGTTATGTTTTTTTTTGTTGTTGTTTTTTGTTTTTTGTTCTGACTGCTTTTTGGGGAAAATTAAACATCAAAAAATTTATAAATAGGATGCCTAGGTTCAAGAACTGCTTAAACAAGAGATTGTTTCCTGTGGATTTTGTCTCATTCTTGAAACATTTTTTTTCATTGGTGAAAGAGGAGGGGAAAGAGCCAGGAGAGAAGGAGAAATGGAAGCAGCTGTAGCAGCGGCTCCGAAGAACTCAGGCCCGGGTGTGAATTTCCCCTTGGAGTCCTGGTTTGGTGCCCTGGGTGTCAAGTGCTGAATGAGCTTAGCACAGGGTAGCCATTAATTAACATAATTAACTTTTTTCCTTGCAGCAACCTGTGTTCTTTTTATGTACAATTGTATCAAAAGAAGGGTTCAATTTAGACAATTTGAACAAGATGTAATTATCAATTATAGTACCTTCGGGTCTGTGGACATTATTATGTTTTAATGACTTTGTTTCTCTTCATATGGCTATTTGTAAATTACACATTTTTCCTCCTCCAAAGTGAATTGCCAATTATGTTCAAAGACAATGATACTGTAATTAAGGGGGAAAAACGTCAGATATCATCATCCTTATATATTTTAGCCAAGTGAAACTTAAAAAAATAATAATTCTATGGGGAACAATGAAGCAAATGACCAAAAAAAAAAAAAAAAGTCCCATGAAACTATTTCCTTTTTGATATCCCTTGTTAATATTTTATGGAGTTTTTAAGTCGAAGAGATTTTTAATGGCAACAGGCTTTGTTATTTAGGGATATATATATAGGGACACATCTATTTCTTGCAAAATATACATTTCAGTCTATCACAGTGGGAACAATAAAGTAGCAGACTGCAGTGCATTAGCATCGCTAAGAAAGCGTAATGAATGACTTTATAACTGCAGGGAAAGTTGCACGCGCAGGGGCAGCTGTACTCAAGATGTCTCCGCCACCACCCTTTACAACCTAACAACGCTCAGCGGGCTGGTAATGTTGCCTGTGCGCGCTGCCTGCCGTTTCTAGGGTCTAGATTTTAGTTCGATAAATAATTGAAAGTACTTCTAGACTTTTCCATAAAATGTTTAATAAGAGATCAAACCCTCCCTCTCTGAAGTGGAAAATTAAATAGTTTTTATGGGAATATTTTATGGTGGAATTCTAACTACTCATGGCAGAAAAAGTGCTGTTGTTAAGCCCAACAGTTAAAAATAAAGAATGCTTTCGGAGAGTTTGTATTGTCTCAAATTTGATGGACAGTTTCTTTTTTTAACTTTAATTTTATTTTTTTATTTTAATTGTTCTTGTACAGTTTTCTGTCTTCTACTCCCATCCCAGCCCACCGCCCCAGCCCTCCCCACCTCCCTCCCATTTCCACCCCACCTAGTTTTTGTCCATGTGTCCTTTATACTTGTTGCTCTAAACCCTTCCCCTTGCCCCCTGAAATTCCCTTCCCTCTCCTCTCTGATGAACAGTTTCTTAGACCACGTTTCCGTCCTTGCCGAAGTCCCTGGCTGTTGGTATTCGAAGGCTGCAGAAAACGTCATGATTTATGGGGCTAAACAGGTGGAGTCGGGCGCAGTCACGGAGCCCAGGGAGCCCCGCGCCATGTCCTGGGTGCAAAAGACAGGCACTCTGCGGAGGGTGGGGCTCTGAAACCGGGATGGGCAATCTTCCATGGCAAGCCTGCAGTTCACCATGGACTCTTTATGCTGTTGAAGAAAAAAAACAATGATTTTTTCATCTCATTCACAGAACAGATGAGATGTGAAATGAGTGCTCTCTGAGTGGATGAAAATTTCATATAATGCACATTCTGTCAGACTGGGATTTTACTTAAATAGCGAAAACAAAAATATATTTTTCCCCTAGGAGACATTTTAATGCTAATTTTTTCCTACCACATGTGACTATTTTTTTTGTTTGTTTCAAAAAGGAAGGAATACACAACTTTTGCTCATTTATTAAATGCCTTCCGCCTTCCTTTTATTTGTCTGTTCACAGCCTGAACGGTGTTCACAAAGACACTACAGCTATTGAAGTGAGGTTGCTAGTCAATTATTACACACATTGGCTGTCAATTTCTCCCTCTGGCATGTATTCTTAGTTAATCAAATATACATCATTGGTAGGCTTTTCTTAATACGGTATGACATGATTAAACATTATGTAAAATAATGGAGTCTCTCTAAGACACATATCTACAATTGTCTTGAGAACGATTTACAGAAAATAGCAAAAACTCAGCAAACATAAAAAGAAAAATAAATTGTAAATAATGGTCAGACCATATTTGGTAAATGTCATATCCTTGTTGCGAAAAATAATTCGGAAATAATGACTCTGGTGCGATTTGGGGTAACGGAGTGAGACTTTATTATGTGCCCGGACCCAGAGGAGGCAGTCTCCAAATTCTGGGCCCCGATCCTTGGCTGAGCAGGGCTTTTATTGCTCTCTGGACACCCTATCCTACATGGCAAAAGCAGGAGGTACAGAAGCTGATGTGAAAATAACTCTAGCCTTGAGGTGTCCTTGAGGTGTCCTTATCGGAAGCTGGGTGTACAGAAGCCAAAAACGGGAGTTAGCTGCTACATCCTCAGTTGGGGACAGCAACGATTGCCGCAGATCCAGGTGCAAATTTAGACATTACACAGAGCAAAGTCATGCATTCCCAAGTAAAAAACAAAAAAACAAAAAAACAAACTCTTGTCTGTCTTTTAATGCTTTATGTTTATAATTGGGTGTTTTCTTTGATAATAGCATGTACAGGGGGAAAGGGAGCAACAGTAGATTTACAGTTGTATGTGAAACACCAAGTTTATTCTTATATTACTAGTAATTGTATTATTTTCCGTATCAACAACTGTAAAGCTGCTTCTGCCCCACCCTGTACTCTGGGACACAGAGAGGTGTTACTCTTTACCATCAGGATGAAAAATGTAAATGCCCAGTAAGCTCTTCCTAAGACACCTTAATAAAATGAACAAGAAGTCTCAGGGAGCAGGAGGTGGTCCTGCCCTCTGCGTCACATCAGGGGAAGATGGTGACTGCAGGTTGAATGTTTGCTCTGCCATGCAGCAGCTGTGATTTTATTTTTAGACGATGTGCTGGTATTTAAACGTATTCGAGGACAGGGCTGCAGTGATGCTGTGGGAGTTACTGAATCGAGGGCACGTAGCTGAGGAAAAAGCCAGCCCCACTAATTCGGGAATGATGCTCGCTTTTCACTTTGCTTTCCTCTTCCTTTTCCTTTCTTTCCTTCTACTGATACATCACTAGGATTCCAAATTTTAGAAAGTATGAGATATTTCCATTGGTGCTTAGATTTGCAGCACTTCTGCTTTGTCCGTATTTGCCCATCTCTATTGTGTGCATTTTAATATCAACACTTTAGGCCTCTCTCAATTTTCTTTTGTACAGAGACAACAACAGAATTGTTAGAAGGAAAAAAAGAAATACCTATAATTCTCCTGACATTGCCTGGGTGAGGTCTGTCTCCATACCTGGACACGGTGGTCTTCTGTCCTGATGGGACCTCCCATGGCCCACATCACTCTTCATTGCCACTGTGAAGCCTTAAAGGGCTGAGAAAGGTGAAGGGATTGAGAAGTGCAGAATGGTGTGTTCAGAACAATCAGAGACATAAGCTGCAGCCTAGGAAATACCGTTAATATTGTGCATACGGTGCCAGGTGTGTGCTGGAAATATCAGGGGGACCTCCCTGCAAAGTGTATGCTTGTCTAATCACTGTAGTATATGCCTGAAACTAATACAAAATAATTTGAATGTAAACTGTAATTTAATGATGCCATTGATGCCATTGTTTGTTTGTTTTCTTTCTTTCTTTCTTTCTTTTTTTTTTTTTTGCTGTGAAATGACTGGGTTCTTGGATGTCTAAGTTCTAGAGAAAGATGTCTCCATGTCCCTGTATTTGTGTCAATTGCCAAATCCTCATCGGTAGCCTTTCAGTGCTGCCAGTGGTTTTGCTAAAACTAAACTGCCTCTGCCACAACTTTTTCAGGGTGATCTTAGCCATTTTCTCTGATGTCTCATTACCTCTCTCCACAAAGTTTCATTAACCTGCTTGTGAACTTGGCCCAGCTCCTTCACTGCTCTGCATGGGGTTGATGTGACTTCTGCCCTGGAATGCCACTTCTTCTATTTCTTTTCCTCGTATTTCTGGCATACTAACATACTTTGCAATATTAGAGTTTATGGTGGTACCTACCTACTCACTGATTTCAAAATCAGCGAGTCCGGGCTGGCTAAAACCATCTACTGTTCAAACATCACTTTCCTACGGTTGTGACGGTGATGGGTAACACTGTGAAACAAGCCCTTCCTCGGCACACCGACACAGAACCACGGCTGCACTATTATTTCCCTGCCTGGCTCCTCGTATAGGGGTCATTACGCATTGCCTTCTGGGAGAGGCCTTTTCCTTATTTTTTTTCAGGCTGTCCTCTTTAGCTGCAGGCAAAAGAATAGCATGCCCAGCTTCAATGACTATGCCACTTCAAACGTATTCAATAAAATTTGAAAACTTGATGTCGATCCTCCCAAACTCTCCTAAAATATGTGCAAGTTTTCTGTAAATACTTTGTAGATCTGTCTCAACTATAAGGCATGCTTTCCAAATTTCCCTAAATATTAGTCACTCTTTCAAAGGTTCTGTATGCTGGATCCCTGTGAATGAGTCACTTTGGTCTGCTCTCTAAGAATTAATGTTAAATTTTGGGTGCTGTAATCACTTTTATCAGGAATTATAACACTCCTTCTTTCTCAGTACCCTGTTCAAAAGTCTGGCTTCTCCTTCTCTGAATCGAGGCTGAACCTCAAGATTAATATTTCTTTAGTGCCTTTCCAAGCCCCAACATTTCTTCTACAAAATCCCTACTCCTCTTTCTGCTTAATCATTGTCTCCTTTTAATTAGTTTTCCTATTTGCACCAGCCCAGTTCCTCCTTGATTTTTTAAGTAAACCTGAATCTTAGAGACACAATGTTTAAGCAACAGCTTTTCAGAATAGTCTCCTTAGCCCTAGGCTTACAGTCAATCCTTTGAATTCATCACCTGATTTCAAGAAAATGCCACACATATTTATTATAAATGAGCTACTATTTTTAATTTTCCATTGAGATATGACTTACATACAGTAAAATGTATAATTTTTGAAAGTAATCTTTTGGTGAACTTGAAAAATGCATAGACTTTTGTATCCCATGCCTGAAGCAGAATATAAAGTATCCCTGTCACCCCAGGATACCCACTGTGCCCCTGGCTGGCCACTCTCCAACCCTCTCAATAAACAAGTGGTTCTCATTTAAATTGCCAAACATTAGCTTTGCTATTTTCAAAACTTCCAAGAGAAGGAATCAAGTTCTGTGGACTCTGCGATGTCTACACTACATAGTATAATATTCGTGAGTTCCACTCAGGTTTTTTTCCTTTTATTCTTTCTTTTCCTCCCTTCTTTTTTTTTTTGTCTGAGTGCTGTTTTCTTAGGTTG
Source organism: Anoura caudifer (assembly GCA_004027475.1). Taxonomy (NCBI): domain Eukaryota; kingdom Metazoa; phylum Chordata; class Mammalia; order Chiroptera; family Phyllostomidae; genus Anoura; species Anoura caudifer. The sequence continues at coordinate 800,494 of PVKU01000036.1, forward strand.
CTCTATCTGTAGCTTTTTCTGAAGATTTTCCTTGTAATGCTAATGAAATTCTGTTTTAGTGCTAGTTTACTCTAGACTTTTAAAATCATAAGTGGTTGTTGAATTTCATCAAATAGTTTTCTGCATGGGTTGGCACAATCATGGTTTTCTTCCCTGTGATATGGTGTATTGCTGTGAGCAATGTGTAAACATTTTCATGACACATTATTTTAATACATTTTTACATTTGATTGGCTAATATTTTCCGTAGAATTTTTGTTTCTATGTTTGGGAATATTTTTTTTTTTTTTCCTTCTATTATGTCCTTGTCAGATTTTGGTATAAGAGTTTAACGATTTCATAAAATGAACTGGGAATATTCTCACCTCCATTTTTCAAGACATTTTTACAAGACTACCTTTTTTTCATAAAAAAAAGTTTGCTAACATGAAATGATAAAGCTGTCTTGACATGTTTGTTTTGGTCATAGTTATTTATAAATTCACTATCTTTAGAAAATCTAGGGTCATGAAGAGTTTGTGTTTCCTCGGGTCTATTTTGGTCATTCATGCCTTTTTTGACTTTGCTGTTTTTATCAAAGTTGTTAAATTTACTGCCAAAAAGTTTGCTTGTAACATTCCCTTAATATTGTTGGCATGTACATAGGGTTTGAAGTGATGTATTTTCTTTCATACCCACTGCTGGCATCTGGAAGAGATATAAAGACAAAAAAAACAAAAGAGCCCAATAAGCCATAACACACACACAGTGTCTGTCTGTCTCTCTCTCTCTCTCTCTCTCTCTCTCTCTCTCTCTCTCTCTCTCTCTCTCTCTCTGATGGACCCGCATGGCTGAAATTATAAGAAAGTGGCCCAGGGAGAAGAAGTGTTAGGTGGAGGAAAACAGTGTCCTGAGAATTCTCATAATGTTGAATTGTTGAATCCAGGGGCCCTGTCAGAGTAAAATGTTTGTTTTTTTTTTTTTTTTTTTTTACTGGAATCCTTTCTAAAGCTGTACTTTTTAGTAAGCTCTGCCCCTGGATTTTGAGGTCAGCTCTAGTTGCATCGTATAAAATCAGCAGGTGCTTATACCCAATTATTTCTTTTTAGGAAAAGATAAAATAATCACATTAAGCTTAATGCCTAATGCCAACCACAAGTGTTAACCATCTTAGGTTTATTTGAATTTTAAAAGATGTGATCATAGAAAATAGCATTAATTTTGAATTTTCAGGCATCGGCCAGAAAAGGAGAAGTCTATCTTCGTGAGCTCATTTAAATCAGTCCTCTTTCCTGTCCTCGAGTGCTTTTGCTTCGCTACCAGGTAATACCAATGTACAGACAGCCAGCAAGTGTTACCTAATCCCTTTAACACGGAGGCCCAGCGTTGGGACTTACAAAACTTCCTCTGGGGTATAACTAGGGCCACTTGTTAGCAGATTCGATTATTAACTAAACCTTGTGCTAAATTTCAAAACATCACCTATCTGGATGCAATAATCTAACATATAGTGAAGCCTGTTTATCTAATTTTTAAGAGCTAAACTTCAAGAGCTTAACTGCTAAAATCTGAAGCACCTGCTCCCTCTTTTTGAAAATGATCTCTCTAGAGCTGTTCAGATGCGCAGTATTTTGGCTTTGTTGCTGTTACTTTAAATTTTCTGTAGAAGTTTTTGTGGTAGGATCATCTGTTTCTTAGGTAACTACCCATGGCATAATTTCCTGCTGGAGTCTAGCTAATGTTTTTTTGGAGAGCAATATATATTTGTCTTGATAAAAAGCATATAGTCTAAGTTAGCTGTATCTTTTTCATAATGGCAGAAAATTATATCTATATTTATTACTTAAAACTTTGTATGTAAGCATATTTATGTTGTGTGAGTGTGTGTGTGTGTTTGTGGGTCCTTTAATTGGACATTTTTCTATTTCACCTATTTAAACATATGAGGTCTTTCCAGAGAAAGTCCAACCATTGTTAATATAATGAGAACGTTTTGCATGACATCTATGTAACCTGGCAGCCCAGGAGAGTGGACTGGAATGCACATACATGAACAGTGATAACTTCACTGTAGTAGTCAGTGGGGGCTGCAGACATGGTTGAATGTGCATATATACTGTGTGGCCATCACATTCAAAATGACTGAGCAAGTACAGCAATGAATCTGCATAAAATTTTGCATTAAGCCTGAACATTCCTCCATGGAAAGTATTCTGAGGATTCAGACAGCCACAGCTATGGGCACCTGATGATTGGCAGCTTCATCGTGACCACGCACCTGCTCATGCATCATGTCTTGGGCAGAGGATTTTGGTGAAACATCAAATCACCAGGTACTCAGCCTCACTACAGCCCAGGTTTGGTGCCCCACTACTTCTGGCTTTTCTCAAAACTAAAATAACTTTTGAAAGGGTAGAGGTTTCAGACCATCGATGAGAATGAGGAAAATACAGTGGGGCAGCTGATGACGATTCCAGCAAAGGATTTTGCAGTGTTTTGAACAGACACTCTGGGATGCTTGGAAAACTACATGAAGTCCGAAGTTGCCTACTTTGAAGGGGACAGAGGCATCATTATCCTGCGTGTACAGTGTTTCTTGTATTTTCAATTAATGTCTCTATTTTTCATAGCACATGGCTGGATACTTTCTGGACAGACCTCAAACATACACCCTGGCATTGTTCATTCTGTCTACTATGTTCCAGCTTTTTGAATGACCTATGAGTACAAGTTAAATAAAATCAGACAAGAAAGACAGAGTACAGAAATTTAATTTTGAAAATTCTGTTTTTATAAAATTTCAAACACTGACTTGCTTATTAGGTAATGAACTTCGTGACACAATGCATATCTATTGATGTTCACATTGAGAATCAGTTTGTTTTCCTACCACTGCCTCTGAGATTGTCAAATTTAAGTGAATGTCCCTCAGAGATTATTATACATAGCTCTTTAAAATGATTCCTTGCTCCCTGGATTAAAATTCTCTCTGGTTCTCTCAACAGGCAATAAATTTGATTTAAAAATAAATATCACAGCTTCCCTCAACACTCAACCCTTCCTTGTACAGCTTATTTGAAAAATCAAAGGAAATGTTTTGTATATCTCAAATGACTCCCTGTTTATACATAGGTAGCGGTGTGCTTTTCAATTTTGGGCTATATTTGTCATTTGTTTTCAGTCGGTGCCCCAGGCAAAGTCAGATGACGGTGGTGGTTGTGACTTGGGTGGCTCCGTGCTCCAGGCCAGCAGGGCCCACACTGACAGTCCCTAGGACACTGTGTAGATTTGCGCAGTCACTGCCTGCCTCTGGGGGCTCCTGCCAAAGCTGGGGAGGCTGTTTCCCGTCGTTCAGCCTCACTGTAGTTCTCACACTACAGGCTTTGAAAACATCTCTTCCCTGCCTTTGTTTTCCAGGAACCTGAACTAACAGGAAAATGTGAAATGTTTCTGCCTCATTCAGAGGTGATTCAGTTGAATGCAGTGAGCTAAATAACCTGAGCATATTGGATTCTGTGATTCCCTGACCCAGCTTCATGTTTAGGTTCACCAGACAAAACGTGAAGTTAGAGGATTGCTGCCCCCACACACGTACCCAGCATCACCCTTGGTGGTTGCTTACTTAAAGCACTGAGGATGGAGGAGGTGGGCAGAGGTTCACATCATCAGAATTCTGTTTAGATTTGTAGACAAAATTCACTTGTTGTCTTTTTTAAAACTGTCATTTAACCTACTATAGTCCTTTGTAAACTACAATTTGAGAAACTTATGCATCATAAAATCAATTTATTACATTGGAAACACATTTAAAAAATGAAACCAAATTAGAGTGGAATAGAATAAATACAGCAGAAATGGTGGAAATACATTATACACAGAAAGAGTCAAGGTTTGGTGAACTTTCATTTTAATCACATGTGCTCATGAAACTCACATATAAATTATTGTGTACTGGCAAAATATATTTTTGCATATGTAAGAGTCAAAAGAGTTTGAAAGTCATTGCTTTACTACATAATGACAAATCAGTATACGATACACTCAACCAGTAGTTTAATGTCCTGAGCATACATTGATTTACCTAATATATTAGCAATCTTGGGATTATTTACCCATAGCTTGAGAAATGCACCAAGTTTTATATAAGAGATCAGTCCTGTTCTTAGTGCCAACCCTAAGCTGAAACCTTAAATAGTTCACATTTCAAAATTAGCCAGGCAACATCTTGAAATCTTGCTACCTGACAGCCTAGCAGGATGCTTGGAGTAAGCCCATGTTTGCATCAATGTTCCTTTCAAAAGTATTGATTGACAATGTTCTCTATGCCAGGCACTAACTCAGATACTGGGGATATAGCTGTGAACAAGTTATTGAATTCGTATTCCAGTGGAGAAGACAGGCAATGCATAAATACCGACAAAGCCAATTTGGATATATGGGATAATATAATTATAAAGGTAACACATAAATATAACACAAAGAAAAGTAATAGAAATAAAGGCCATGACCCTGTGCAAGTATTTTAGAGAGGATAACTCTGAACGCTCCTCTGAAGAGGTGACATTAATGAGGAAGTACAGTACCAGACATTAAAAAACAATGTGCTAAGTGTGAGGTGGAGGCAAACTCGGCGTACTCAGGGGACAGTTGGAAAACCACTGCGGCTGAGATCGTGAGAATGCAGAGGGGTTTGTTATACAGATAAAAAATTAAGTAGAACCAGAGCAAGTATGGTTTTCTCTAACTTGGTAGCAATTTTGGATATTGTTTTGTGAGCCATGGGAAGATTTTGGAGGTTTTGAACAGGGTAGTGATGTGCTCTACAAATGTAAAAGGTCTTTGGGACTGTGTAGAGTACAGACCACAGGAGGGCAAGAGGTGGAGCAGGAAGACGAGTAAGGAATCCCCGTGCACTGTTGCACAGCGCTTTCGGAAATGTCAGCTAGAAGTTGTAGAAGTTGGGGGAAGTGCTAGACTTGGCCTCCATGTTGCACATTGAGCTCACAGAACTATTAATACTTGAAGTGGGATGAAGGTCAAGTCTTTAATCCATTTTGAGCAGATGTTTGCATATTGATTTTTATGGGGTTTAGTTTCATTCTTTTTTCATGTGCCTGCCCAGTTTCCCAGCCTCATTTATTGAGGAGACTATCTTTTTCCTCATTTTATGTGCTTATTTCCTATGTTGTTAATGAATTGACCACATAATCCTTGGGTTTATTCCTGGGATCTCTCTATTCTGTTCCATTGATCTATGTGTCTGTCCTATTCCAATGCTGTGAGTGTTTTGGTTATTATAGCTTTATAGTACTTTCATGGTTTAAAACAAAATGAATTCACATGTATAAAAGTGTCCTTAACAGTGTGTTTCACAAACTGGGTACTACATAGATTAGCTATGTATTAGCTATTTGTGGGACACTAGTAAGAGAGAAGAGAGCTAGGGCATGAATCCCAACGAAAGAACACCATAATTTTCACTGAAATGGAAGGTGGGGAGGCAGAAAACAATGAATTGAATAAAGGATTTTTTTTGTGGGGGGAGAAAGGAAGATGGACAGGATTTGATTGACGACTACAGGGAGAGTGGCGAGGAGAAACGCAAAGTCAAGGGATGTTCAGAGGCTTTGTTCTTCTCCTTAAATTACCACGGTGCACTGCTGCCATTTACAAGCTGGGGAATACTTGGAAAAGAACACAGACTTGAGAGGTTTGGGTGTGGGGTGTGGGCACATATACTGTTTTCTGAGCACATTAATATTCAGAGCCCTTTTGGATGGTGATGCAGAAATAACAAGCATGAAGGGAAATGTGTTAGTGGGCAGTGTGGAGAATGGTCAAGAAAATGGAATTTTCTTAGAACAGAGCCTGGGCTATGTTCAGAGGCAGCAGCTGGTAAGATAAGAGAAAACCCATTTCCTGAAAGTCCCATGAAAAAAGTGTTCCAAGAAGGCCAAGCAGTCCATTGCATTGACTGCAACCAAGCGGTCAAAGAACAGAGAAGGGGCAGTTAGATTTGGACAAATCAGAGGTCATTCATGGTCTCAAGGATCACTGTGACTAGAGAGACTTGATTAACATGGATAGTGGAGCAAACCAGGATGGAGAAGGTGGACACAGTATTACAAACCCCATCTTTGTTTTGGTAAAATGTAAAAAAGACATGCTTATGTTTCAGAAATTTATCTATTCTCTTCAGGCTACTAAATACCTTCCTCTATTTTCTTCTGCCATGGTAATTTTAAAACAGGTTGTTTTTCTGTACTAGCCTCCACTTTGGTGATTTGATGTTTCCCTGATTGGCCAATGGAAATTGCTCTCTTAGGGCACAGAACACCTTTTCCAATGGGCTTTTATTTCCTGTATTTATTGCCCTTGACATGTCAGGAGTATTTCACACACACTAAAGGCCTTTCCTAGTATATTTTTCTCCAGTGTTTTTGACCTTACTACAGTAATTCCTCCCATTTCACTAATTACTGCTTCATGTTCTCATTTAATATTGGATTTCCCATTCAGGTGGAAAGACATAGTCACCCACAGCAACTGCTCTCCAACATATTTTCTTACAGGTTAACTCAAAACTTGCTTAAAATCCGAACCATGACTTGAAAAGGGGACAAAATCCTTTCTCACTTGGAGTACTTGACCCCACTGCATCATCTGGGGTGGGCCGGGGTTCTGATATCTAACACCTGCTCCTGAGTGCATGCTCCTGGGTCTGTTTACTGTTCACATTGCTGCCCTTGCTCCTGGTGACCTTTGACACAGCACTGACCTTTGACACTGCACCTGCTGGTCCCTGCTGCAGTGGTGACACTGCAGCCTAGTTCTTGGACCAGGAGAACATCCTCCAGGGATACTCCCTTGGTGCTCTGCTCCACCTGGTCCACCACAGTGTGGGTTTCTTAGGCCACAGATGTTTTCAGCCATGCATATTCACCATTGCTCAAGGCCTCACTTCTCCGGGGATGCTACTGTAGCACTGGGTGTTTCCATATCTGTCTGCTTGAAAAGCTAAACATGGGAACTCTCTCCAGTCCTGAGGGTGTGTGTTTTTCTGGAGTCTATCAGAAGTCATTATGACTCCTGAACTCAAAGGGTTCTTTTACTCCTTTTCTGAGAACTGTTATGATTTACTTTACTAAAGAAGGTCCCAGAATTTTAAAAAGCATTTCTCGAAAGATTATTACAAAGGAAGATTCTCTGGTTTCCTGGTCAGGAATTCTGCCATGCCGGGTTTCAGGAGGGTGCATTTGAGTGAGCTCTCTAGAGTTAGATGAGTGTTCTCTAAGGACTAAATTTTGAGAAATACTGCTGGAGACTCACGACAGCATTGTTCTCTCTGAGGGTGAGGACTTAGTGAAATCTTAAAACATCAAAGCAATTCTACTTCTTTCTGGGAGAGGAGGGTAAGGAGGAAAGTGGTACACTTCACAGGTGAGGCACTCAGAGGAAACGACAGAAGAATCCAAAGCACCCTTCTTGCTGAAGCAGCATATTAAACCGCAGGTTACATCTTTTGGAGGACATACCAGTGACTTCATATTCAGCAAGAAACCCTTTTCCACAAAGATAAGCATATCAATTTGTTATGAACGTTCCCCAGTATGACATAAAGCAAGGTCAAGTGAAGCCAAATTTCTCTGCATTAGGCCCAGGGCCATCCTCTCCTTTCTGACATGAATGGTCAGTGGAAGGTAGCCTTCACCTGCCTTCCCCTGACCTGTCAACCCTGTGAGTCTGGCTCTGTGCTTCTGGCCTTGACCTACATCCCCATTCTTCCCTTCGCTTCCTTATGCCTTTCCCTGTGGAACTTGACTTCTTCAGCAAAGCCTCTAACATATTAGCTGGCTTGTCGGATGTTCTCTTTCCCCTTGCCTTGCCTTTTTGATCACCTGGGGCCTGGTTCCCTTTGAGGATACTACTTCCCCTGTAGTCCTCTCAAGTGAACTGTTTATTCTCTAAACGGAACACTATGTCTAGCCGAGGGTTGGGAGCTGGGCTTGTCCGTGAGCGAGTTCTCCTAGTTGCCACATCTAGGCCATCAGTAACCTCCTCTTACTTTTATAACTCTTATCTCTTTGAGGCCATGCTCAGGACCTCACTCTAGCTTTGCATACTCTTAAATCCACCCACTTCTAGATTTTTTTCTCACTTTTCTGAAATAGTGACTTCCAGTGTGGCTGTGTCTCCCATAGTCTCTGTATCTTTAACTTCCCCAATTATGTGGGTGCTCTTTGTAGACATTTTCCTTGGTTTCTTTTTAGACATAGGTACTGGTGACCACTCCTTTCTTTGGGGAATTTACCCCTCCAGGAAACAGGCCTGTTTCCTATGCATTATTCTAAGTGAACTACATTTGGGATTGATATCTAAATTTTAGAGCTAAAGAGAAAAAGAAAAAAAAACAAAAAACAAAAAACTCAGCCAAGCTAAGTAGTTTCTGTTCATAGTTCTAGTAAGGGCCATATCAGAAATTTGAACATATAACTAGACCCTAATCAGTACATTGTGTGGTTTCCCTGTTTTGGAGGAGATCCCAGTTCAGCATTATATAGTGAGAAGCCTGAGACAGCTGGAGACGACCCATGATGCTGAGAACCGGAAATAGCAGTAGGATGTGGAAAGAAGTCGGCATTTCAGAACAGTGACCCTGACACCCTCTCTGCAGCTGTCACTGATCCTCAAGTGAGACTCTTCTTTCCTAAAACTTTAATCAGACCAGAAATAACTAGTTTTTTGGTTAACAGAATAAACAAACCACATGTGAAAGGTACAAAAAACAATTTTCCAATGATGAAGCTCAACTCCTTATTTCAGTCAGTTCCCTCCAGCCAACCAATGCTGCTGGTCCACATTGTTTCTCAGTGTCTTATTCATCTTTCCTGATTTCCCCAGAAAAAGACATCCCGTGTTATCTCTCTGCTCCGTGACTCCTGGAAAATATGATCTTGACTTCTGGAAGGACTCTGATTCATAATTATCACATAATAAACAAGGTAATCTCCATACAGGGTTGCTAGTAACCGAATCCCCTTTACTGATGTTTAGGTCATAATCCTCTTTTAAATTAAATGACATAACAGATGTACTTTGCCTTTGTCTTTTTTAATTTCCAATTGTTCAAATTGTATTTTTTCAGTGCAAGAAAATATTAATTAAGTCAATTAAGAACAGAAATTTGGCCCTATGCTGAGTAGAAACTTACTGAATAGTAACTTACTTAGTGCCCTTGTGAATACAGCTTTCTAACACACCACCAGGGAGTACATTAGGCTGTGTGATAATTTGGATTATTAGGTATTTAAAAAATAAAACCTCAGCTAGAATTGCACTTTTAATACAAACAACATTCCATTATGTTGTCAGCTCCCTAAGGAGAGTCACCCCTTCTTTACTGGAAGTGCCTTTCCATTTTCAGAGTTGATGTTCAGAAAAAAAGAATTCTAGATAATACAGAGTAATGATAATAATAGTGTCATCAAAGGAAAGGGAACTATCTCTATGTGAAAATGAGATGAGCAGTGTGTGGTTTGACTGAAACGCTGATGCTAGGAGGAATTACATTTGAATGGATGAAGTATATTTGGTTATTCCCTTGTTTAGACCAACCGTGGTGCGGGAGCACTGGTGCACTATCATAGTCGCGAGCAGATATTCATCATGCAGATAGCAGTCCATTCAAACGAAGGTTTATTTTAATTTTTTTATGTTGCCATTGTAGGAATTTGGTTAAGTGCAAGATCTAGTGATGGAGACAATATTAGAATGATAGAAAATGTATATTTTCTCTCACTATTCTTATCTTTCTATGTAAATGGAGATAAAACACAATTGCATGTAAGAAAAGGAAATTGACTTTTTCCTACTTTTAATTCTGTATCAAAAGCTTCTTAATCATAAAGCCCACCCTGGTTCATGCAATTTGACACCCACTCGCAAATCCTTATCAGCTATATTTTTCTTATCTCTGGGTCCCTGGCTCTATTACTAGCAAAGACATACTCTCTCCATTAAAATTGCTTATGTATATGAGTTAGTTGAGTGCTGATTTTCTTTTCTCCAACCTCCACAATAAAAGCACCACATAAATCAAAAGTATGATTGTTTTTGGTTATCTGAGTGTTCTTTCCATTTTCTGCAAATTAAAAAGAAAACATGACACATGAAGAAAAACTCAAACCTTCTCCCAGTATTTTAGAAAGGATGAAAAAAAATCCATGGGAAGAAAAAGTAGATACACTGATAGTTCTATTAGAATAACCCGTAGCCATTTAAGCCGAGTTTTACCTTTTTATACAAGCTTTTCTCTATAAATTTCAAGGAAGCCCTGATGTACCCTATGAGTAAAGAGAGAAAGAAGGGGAGTGGGGAGAGAAAGAGGTAGTATTGCCATTTCCTTAGCGGCCATGAAGCCCAGGCATGTTGGGATAAGTGGTCACAGCCACACAGTTGGCATGTAGCAAACAACCTAGGTCATCTTATTCCCAAACCCAGTGCAATTTTTATTCACCACTGCAGCCACCTCACCATCTCCATTTGGGAGAATAATTGAAAAGAATTTAGAGTATCTTACACATGAAAATCTAATTTTGCATGTTTCCCCACCACTAAAACTAAACAGTAAAATACATTTACCCTTGCAGGGGGTATTTTGGGTTTATGTAATTCTAAGCAAACAAGGAACCTCAAAGGTATGATACTGGGAATTGTTGGGTGAGTTTTGCCACAGGCAGCTGTTTGGCAGGTATGCACAAGTCTCCATGAGACTGTCTTATTAAAAAATTGGGCCAGTTAGTGCACCTAGGTATATTTTGACTGGTTCTGCACATATGGCAACTATAAATTTTATTGGCTGTTGGTGGTTACTACTTTACTTGGGAGGGATAACTGAACTTTCTGATTTTATATAAACACTAAAAGAATTAGAATTCTCATGATCATGATTGATTCAGAAAGTCTTAGCATTACCAAAGATGCTTCACCTAAGCGAAGTTAATGACCTTGACCTCCTTCAGTAAGGTGTTTCTCTAAGTAGTTCAAGATAAAGCCTTTTTTATTGTCCTCAATCTGCCTAGGACAAGGAATTCCTTTTCTATCCATGAGTTTCTAGAGATTCAAATTGTTATGGAATTACAAATTGGATTTCTATGATTACTGAGAAAATAGGCATTAAAAGGTAAATGAGAAGTCTGTTAATTCCCAGTAAACACATCTTTTGAGCTTTAGCATCAATAGTAACTGGAGGGAGGGTAGTAGTCCAAGAGGACCAGGTTGTTTCTCAAAGCTATTGAATGTTAACAACAAAAGAAAAATTCTTTACATTGACACATGGTTTTAGAATAAGAGGTAACACTAGACTTGTATCAGCTGAGTTAGTCTTTCAAAATCTGCTGTTTGTCAGCATCACTGTGTGTGGCTCTCTGACCCTCTCTGGTCCATGCTCATTAGAATACTGACCACCTCACATTGTTCAGGAGCCTGGGTTCCAGTCGTCTCAACTGAGCATCCCATGCACCTTTGATTTTTAAGAACCTGTGTGGATGTTGGGTAAAGTGGTAGCTCTCAAACTGGAGCATAGAGCAGAATTGCTGAATGGATGGGCTTATGTAGACAGAGCCTGCATCCATCCACTCCCAGAGTCTGTAATTCAGTAGATCTGAAACAGGGCTGATAATTTGCATTCCTGCCGTGTTCTTGCATGGTCTCAATGATGCTGGTCCACAGCCCACTCTTTGATGATAACCACAGGTGTGGAGTAATGGTGACCAGCAGGGTCCCCAGCACCAGACAGCCTAATTCAAATTGCATTCCAGCACTTCACAGCTGGTTTACCTTCGGTGAGTGTAACTCTTTTGTGGTTTGGTTCCCTGATCTGCACAATATTACTAATGCTAGTACCTGGCTCATAGAACTACAGTAAGGTGTTGCCCAAACAGAGTAAGCAATCAGCAACCTAGTTATTGTCATCTTCAGACAGTCATTCATTGCACTCTAAGCTCAGGAGAGCTGATAAACATTTCATTTTCTATTTATTGTACTAATGGATCTATCATGTTCATGAAGAGTCCTGCTAAATAGGAGGGGGATGGCATCTGGATTTACATTTATAACTTTAGCCAAAAATGCTGTAAGAAAGGCTTTGATAAACTGGAATGCCCCCCAGGGAATGCAAAGGGACCTAAAATTGTCACAGGGGGGATGGTTGGAGATGTTCTTAGTGAAGGGAGTTCTTATTAGGGTGTCCTCCCGATGTCAGAATATCCAAATGACTACCACCACACCCAGCTTTCATGTGTGCTCCAAACAGAGTTTTGTGTTTACATAAAGAATATTCCATCAATCACATTTCTGTAAAGAATTGGGTTGCACCTCATATTTGTCAATTCCTTGTTTTTAATTGCGTTGAAGAAAGAAATGAATGATTATTCATTATAAACCTTGTAGAAATATATGATACTTCATAGAAGGCTGGGTTAGGCCATCTTTTGGAGACTTCCTGTATCTAAAGCAATGATTCATTGGTCCTGTAAACTTGCCTTTGCCGTTGACCTGATGGATCATGTTACTAAACGATAGACTCTGTTTGAAGGCTCGGTGATTATGATGGAATTAGATGCGCCTCCAACATTTGGCTTTATTCAGTAAAATCTGCCTACATAGTCCCACAAGAAGTAGAATCTTGATTATGTCAGTCCTGCTGCTTAAACACCAGTCTGGGACTATTGTACTGAGCTGTGACAAATTGGACTGTCCACTTTTTCAATCGCGCCTGATTCTGCTATTGTGGTGTGAGCATGGGCTGCATTATCTTAGCACAACCACCTGGCTCATGACAATGCGGAGCTGCTGTTCCAGTGGCGGAGAAACGAGCCAGCCTGCTGGTGAATAGGCTTTTTGAAACAGACAGTAAGAAGAGAAGCCAGGAGTAATGTTTATAGGGGATATCCTTGGGGGAAACCCTTAGAGGGTATCATCTCTTACCAAGCCTTGTGGTAAAAAGTACATTTCCCCTGTGTGAGGAAGCATCTATCCACGAATGTTTGAGGCATAATCCATTCAGTCTAGTTCACGCCTTCGCCAATCATGCACACGTGTCTTCCTGTTTCCCTCCAGACAAATGAGCGCTGTACGTGAAAGGGCATAATTTTGGTGCTATGTATCCAGGGTAGATACTAAGCAATAAGCTATAGTGAAGGAAAATATTTAAAAGACTGTGTAGCAGATACATTGGCATCAGAGAAAGAGCAGGGTGTTGGGTATAATGCCAGGTGTTCTACTTACTGCTGTTGAAACTTGGCAAATTCCCGTTAGCCTTGGGCTCTCGCCTGCATCATGGTGGGTAAGTGTGTCTGAGCTGGTGGCTGTTTGTGTATGATGAGGAAGGTCCCCGTGAGCTAGGGAAGGAGGAGGCCTCTTTGTTAGATCAACATGAACAACACAGAAAGGACAACTTAACAGAAATGCACAGTTAAAGGCAGAATGTCTCTTAGATGTACCAGGCGTGCATGAAAGCTGTCATGATGTGCATTGAGCATCTAAGGAAAGAACCCGTCTGTTGAAAGAGGACTTGCTAAACAGGGGAAGCCCAGAGGGTTGCACATCCCAGTGTTGTGCAGGAAATGGGGGAGAGATACCGTCAGCATCAACTACCCTGTTGCCATTTTAAAGTACGCCTTCTGGGAAGAAGGCTTCAAATGTTACAAGCGCTTTGTTTAAATTAAGTGTTCAGCAAACAGTATTCTGATAAAAATCATTTTTCCCGTGGAAGCCTGGTTATCTGAGAGTTCTAGTCCCTGCTATGGCTGTATTTGTCATTATAAATTGAAACTTGTGGATTTGGCTAATGAGAGGCAGCCGGAGAGACGCACCCCCTGCAGTGTGCTATTACAAGATCTGAGCCTGCGAGGCTGGGAGCCAAACCCCGTATAAATTCAAAGGCACGGCTCATTTTCCCCTGTGAGACCTTCGAGAGAGAGAACCTGCCAGCTTCATTTGAAGGAATTGCCCCTGGGCACCCGCTTTACAGTGGGCTACATTTTGAAACATCTTCATGTACCTTGTGCAGTTTTCAGAGTTACAGGCAACATAAGTGAACAAACTGGAATTTAATAGGCGTACTTTATTAAACTTAATAGATATAGTTAAATACAGACATCTGAATTTAAAAAGGGTATTCTTTATTATATTTAGAGCAGGTTATGGAATGAGAAAATGTAAGCACAGATGAGTTAGAAAAGAACTCTTTCAAAGTAAACTTGTGATGTGATGACCATATTATAGCAATGGAAAGGGTCCACCGTAGTTATACATAGTGTGTGGCAGGAACTACTGAGAGCACTTTACATATATTAACTCTTAATCCTCAAAGTAACCCTCTGAAGTTAAGTGACTGTGGCCTCCCGTTTAGGGAACTGAGTCCCCAGCAAGGTTAAAACAAACTCACATGATGGTTTAGTCTTGAGAGTCATACTCCCCAGGACTGTGATGTGTCAGAGTGCCGCAGAGGTGACAGTTTGCCTTCCTGACACTTCTCTGTGCTGGGGGTCAGTGGCTGGCTGCCCAACAGAGAGAGAACTCTTGTAACCTGACTCTCTATAGGCCTGATCTTCCTCATGAGGTGTTGAGTAAATCCTGAAAGTTAACCTAAGTCGTTAAGGAGGAGTTCAGGAATGGCACAGGAGGGACAGGCGGTCACATAACTGCGTGTCGGCATGTGCGCATGCACGGAGGTATGTTAGTATTTTACTGCATGCATGCACACATAGAGGTATGTTAGTATTTTACTGCATGTGTGCACACGTGGAGGTATGTTAGTATTTTACTGGTCTCCATCCCGTTCTCCCTGTTGGCTGCGACCCACGGGCGGGTGCTGGACCTTCAGCTGTCATTCTGGATCTCAAAGGGACCTCCCAAATGGAAGTCCTGAGAGTGAATTGTTCAGATAAAATTTGGTCTCCGAGAGATAGAAGCTGCAGTATCAAACCAGGGGGTTCTTCTCTGGGCCCCTTTTTCCCTTGAAAGAATAACCCTTGTGTATTTAAACTAGTTGTATTTTGGATTTTCTGGTATAGAAAGCCAAATATGATCTTCACAGTTAATGAGGTGGGCTGGAAAGAGAGACTATTTTAACCAGTTTCCATGAAAAAATGAAAATAAAGGTCCCAGTGATGATGGTTGTCATATTCCTCCACTTAACTAATCTTTGTCTTTTCACAGCTCTTTTTGACCTGGAGGAACTTAGGCATTTGTGGAACCTGATGAGTTTGGTAGCCTCTCAGGATAGCTTCTCAAAAGTAGAATCAAGCTGCAGTTGGATTTAAATAAACTGTCCTCCAACTGGAACATGTATGAGAATGAAAGAAGACTCTACTGATGATGAGGGTGGGATAATGGGAGTAGCCAAGGCTGCCCTGGATAGACCAGGATGTAAGGTCTCTCCAGGCTTAGGGATGGGAAGACGGAAGAAAAAGAGGGGAAAACACTATGATGGGGATAAACACATGGAGCGGAGCAATGGAGAGTGATGGATCTTTGGATGGCCTAATTTCCACTCCACAGTGCTTCACAGTTTCAGGAATCATAAACACAGTAAAAATTAGATATTGACGATGGTACTCACCCTGGTTGTTGTTATAATTACAATGATGATCCCAATTTTGGTATAAACATGAGTTGGTGTGAACATCAGTTTTCAAAGGGAGCTGAGATAAAAAGCAAACCTTAAAAGGAATTTCAGAATTCTGCCAATTCCTTTGCAGGAACATTGCATCGAGGGGCAGCTAAGAGCACGTTCATCTGCTGGTTATCATTTCTTTTCCCAGAAAACCATATGGGGTCTCAGGTAGCTTTAAATAGACATGAGATTCTAGCTGATGATCAGATCTATTACAGCTGGAATTCTGAGTTTTGAGTTTTTATGGCCAAAATGTGGGTTTTTCTCAGTGGTTCACCATCTCTTATACTCAAGCAGCAAAATGAACAAAACATCTGCTTTTCTCTGAAGTCTCCTAACTGCATGCTGATCAAAGACCATTGGAGCAGAGCATATGAGCAGGTCTGAACGAAGGAGGAGTCCTGGTTCAAGATCAGGGGAATGGGAGAGACAGCAGTTGCTCGAAGATGGGCTCATGGGGAGCAATGGGCCCAGCAGGACTGACAGAAGAGAACAGACGTGATGGCGGACCGTTAGGGCCACCACAGAACCAATGCCAGGAGAAACCCTGTAGCAAAGGAAAGGGAACCACAGCATGAAAACCAAAGGGGAATAAAACATGACAGGAATAAAATCGTTCCCCTTTCTCATGGGCAGAAGCTCAAGGCAGAAAAGTTAACCTCTGAGTAGAGGTTAATGGGTGATTCTGAGTGAGAAAAAATAGACTTTAGGTTTCTATGTGAATTTCTCCACTGTGATCTCAAAACAAAAGTCCAAAAGGAAGGAGTAAGTTGTTTGTGTGTACACACAGGATAACCGTATGGAGAAAAACCAAGCAACTGTGAGAACCAGAGTGTTTGAGGATGAACAGTTGCCTGGAAACTCAATTTCCAATGAGAAAAAAAATCACTCATTAAATTGTACACTGTGGTGATTTTCAGCCACCGTGCTGCAAGAATTTTAAAACACGCAACACCTGACTTTGTAGTCGGAGCAATGACCTCTTTTCCCTTAGATCGTCAAATTAAAAAATGATAACAATCACCCCAACGATAGCCATCAGGTGTGATGAATCAAAATTATACCTTTTGGTCAGACCGACAAAGACTATATTTTTTGGTGTGCCGCAGAATTTTAGTAATTAGTTTATGTGTGCCACAAGATGACAAAGGCTGTTGAAAGTCATGGGTGTCCAGGGTGGCCCAGCATGCACTGTTTAGATGTCCGAAGTCTGGGGGAATTAGCCGTGGGTAGTGAAAGCTGTTTAGAATGTTGGATTTTGCTCCCTATCACATTGTGCTTTCCAGCTTATTTTGTCTGGCTTTAAGTGAGATTGAAATATTCTGCTTGTAAATAACACATCAGTGGCAGACGCTTGAAATCCAACCTGAGCATGTATCGCCTAGAGAAGTGAACAGAAACTCGATGGTATTTGAGTAGCATTTGGTGAAAGGAGGAAGGGAGAAATTAAGTTTGCTGTCTTATATCTTATTTTTCCAAGCTTTTACTTTTTGCTTTTAAATGAATGGAGATACTTTAAAAATAAGAAAGGATAGCAGTTAATGTCCAAAGTTATTTATTTTACAATGTTTTCCTTTTTTAAAAATTTCTTCCAATAAATTATTTTGTTTATTTTTTGAATTAGCATATTTATTCTTGATGTGCTACTTGACATATACAAAAAGAACAAATAAGTTATAAATGTATTGGACATAATATATTTTGCTGTGTATAATGCTCACATTTTTGCCCAAATTTTTGAGGGGAAAAAATAAATGTGCACATTATATATGGATCTAATAAATACATACCATCAGGTATAATAACCCCATGTATAATGCTCACAAGATGTGGGTGCGCATCATACATGGCAAAGTACAGGGAACTTAAAAATGAGCACAATGACAATGCCCAACCTCGGGGCCAGAATTATGGCACCTCTCCAAGCGCTCTTCCTTCCTGAGCTCCCCAACAGATAACCGCTGTCCTGAAATTGGGGTTTTAACCTTGTACTATTTCCGAGTAAGACAATTTTATTGCATACACACACAAAACATTTTTGTTTTTCTTTTAATCTGTACAATTGAATCACCCTTTTTTAGTCTCACAGATCAGATATTTTCACTCTGTTACATATCAAAGAGTTATTCATGCTGCTGTGTGTGGCTGTAGAGCATTCACGTTCTCTACGGGGAAATCCCATCCTGTGCATGCAGCACAGTGGGATACTTTCTTCTGTTGAATGCTATTTTTCCTGATTGCCTTTGTTTTTCATTATGAACATTGCCGCTATAAACATTTTGGATAGATCTTCTATTTCAAATGTAAAAATATTTCTTAGGGAATAAACCTAGCACTGGAAATTTGTTTTAGTAGAGTACTTGAATACTCAACTTTAAGGATAATTCTATATTGTTTCCCAACGTAATTCTATTTTTACCTTTTAAAAGGATTTAGGGATTCCAATTCATTTATATCATTTCCAATAAAGCATATTTTCAGATTTCTTAATTCTGGGCATTTGATAGGTATAACATTGTAAATGTTATTTAAATTTCATATTTATTAACCAGACAATTTCTAATAGTCTCTTAAATATTTAATTTCTGCTGTAGTTTTATTTTGTCTGTTTTCATGTCTAATAATTGTGACCTATTTTTTGTTCCTTGATCTATATTTTAGGCTTTGAAAATCCATCTCTATTATTTCTTTCAACATTTAATGTTTATTTTCTTTTTCAGTGATGTCTGATGTGTATATGTCTATTTTATTCTTTTTTTTCCTTCAACATTTTAAAAGTTTGCTTATTTCCCTCCTAACTTATGCTTTTGTCTAAAATTGTACTTCTTACCTTTTTAAACCCCATACATTAAATGCATTAGTGAGATACCCAGAGTATTTGTTTTGATTTCCAGACACGTGACTCTATTATTTGCTCACACTTAACATATCTCAGACTGTTCTGGTATCACCATTTTTTTCTTGAGACACAGGGTTGAGGCTGTCCCTTTAGCGGTTGTAGATTTGCATCAGTTACCTTGTTTTGTTTTGTTTTGTTTAAACTTTTAATCCTGCAAATGTGCTTTGTATATCATTGTCACTTTTGAAGATAATTTCAGGTCAGATTTTTAAAAATTGTCTTTAATGATATTATTTCATTGTCTTCTCTCTTTGTTATTTGCTGTTGAAAAGTCGGTAGCTTTCATATAATATGAATTTTTTACCCAAGGTGTAAAAATGAAACTGTGGCTTCTTGAAAGTAAGTTTCAGTGCGGAAGTTCAGGGTCATGTGACTCAGCTTCCCACCTTGTCACTGGCTTCAGATCAACCTTGCTGATCACAGAGCTTCTGCATCCTCATTCACCCTGCAGTTTGTCATACCTGGTGCGCACTGTACCTTCTCTCCTTCACCAGCCAAGGCAAGTCACAGGAGCACATTCAATATCAGTGTGGGGAGGAGCAACCTCTCCCCAAAGTGGGGAGCGTAACAGAGTTGCCAATGAAGGGGGTGGCTGTGTCATTCCCTTACAGGAATCATCCAAGCTTATTAATTAGCTCGGATCAACAATATTAAACTCTTGAATTGGGTGAAAGTTCAAACTCCTAGAAGTGTTATCACTACCTTATTTGAGCACAAAATAAGGGTTTTGTTATTTAAAAATAAAATAGAGAATTGGTGTTGTAATTTTCCCAACAGTAATGTTCTGTCTGCTATTGCAATATTTCCAGAAAACTGAGAAAAAACAGGGGATGTGGCTTTAACAATAACATAAACATAAATGGCCTGAGAGTAGGAAATGGATACAAAATACCCCAAATCTTCTCTGCACTAAATTTGGATAACAAAGCTCTCAAGTATGTCATGATGCTATCTCCTCAGTAAGCAGACAAGTCCACCACACTGGTCTCATCTCTCAGTTGTTGTCATTTAGAAATAGTAACAAGTATTTTCCACTCAACGAATTTGGAAACTCTTCTGTCCTCTCATTGTTGTCATCATTCTTATGGAAAAGCTGCTCCAATTTTTTTTGTAAGATTTACTTTTTTAAGATTTTATTTAGTTATATCCAGAGAGGGAGGGAGGAAGAAGGAGAAGGGAGAGAAACATCAATGTGTGGTTGCCTCTTGTGCTCCCCCTACTGGGGACCTGATCCACAACCCAAGCAAGTGCTCTGACTGGGAATCAAATTGCAGACCCTTTGGTTTGCAGGCAGGCACTCAATCCACTGAGCCACACCAACCAGACTTTTTAAAAAATTCATAACATTGTTTAAAACACAAAAACACATATATACATAACACATAGACACACAGACAACTGTGTGATGATGGCCAGAGGGAAAGGGGGTGGGGGCAGGTGGAGGCGGGCAAAGGGGAGGAAAATTGGGACAGAAAGAGACTTTGCTCGGAGCAATGGGTGCACAATAGTATGCAGATAAAGTTTGACTGAGTTGCACACCTGAAACCTGTATGAGTTTATGAACCGACGTCACCCCATACATTTTTAAAAAACACCCTAATTTCTTCCTACTTGTTACAAACTTCATTTTTAACATTGCTTATTTATTTATCTCTAGAGGGGAAGGGAAGGAAAGAGGGAGAGAAATATCAATGTGCAGTTGCCTCCCATGCGTCCCTTGCTGGGAACTGGCCCGCAACCCAGGCATGTGCCCTGGCTGGGAATCGAACCGCGATCCATTGGTTCACAGGCCTGCACTCATTCCACTGAGCTACACCAGCCAGGGCCAAACCTCATTCTTTATCAGTGGTATGAAAACAGTTCTTTTATATCAGTTACTTTTGTTGTTTTCCTGAATTGATCACATGTGAAATGAAATCTCTTGAGACACTGAGAAAACATTTATTAACCTCTTTCCTTAGAAGTACGTTGATTTCATTTTTTAAATTCGGTCCTCAACTTATAAGATGCCATTTAAGATACATCTTTTTTTAAAAATCCATCTCTCTAGTCAGAGGTAAAGGAAGCATCTTTTTCACCTGTGCTGCGTTAGCCCATTTTGGGGTATGCCTCTGTCCTGCTTACACCTGGGTGGGGCCCCAGCCAGGCAGCCCAGTGACCTGATGAGGAAACATGTGGCCCTGCTGGGGGCACCAGGGTAGGACAGAAGGAAGCTCATGTCTGCAGCCACAACCTCTGTGGCTCCAGGGGACAATGATAAGCTGGGAAATGGCACTAAAGGACAGCACAGAGAAAATTAACAGAGAAAGACAGATGGACAGTATGTCTAGTAACCATGAAGAAATCATAAAATGATTTGTGTGAGGGATTCAGTAGAAAGAGTCCTTAAGGAAAAAGAACATATAAAATAAGTGATGCTGGCAGGAGCTGAAGCAACAGCTACAAACCACTGTGGAATGGCAGGCAGGGCCTCGAAAAGCTTGGTTAGTGGAGCAGAGCAGCCACAGAGGGTCCCGCTCAAGTAGACTTCAGAGCTAAGTAATTCCAGTGGAGCCAAGGGGCTAGAGTCGCACATCCTGCTTTAGGGTCACGCCTGACACTTGGGAGGCTCAGGAAAGGGACTCTGGTGTATCTTCGTCAGCCCGTGCTTACCGTGCTTTGTGAAGGTGAATCGCGGTTCAGATAGCACAGAGAAAGGCAGATGGTGGTGTACAATCGGAACAAGATGTGTGAAGATATGTGTCGTTTGCTAAGATTTATATACCAGGCTCTGTTCAGCTATTGTTGGTACAGCTCCTCAATCCATCAGGTTTTCCCTGACACTTAAGAGCATCTTATTTTCGCTGGGGATTTTGGCTCTTAAAGAATTCACGTGCGGCCATGCATCGGCCACAACACGCATGCTCAGAGGTGCAGGACTCCTTTCAAACCCTAGCGCGTCAACGTGCTTTTACAGTGATCATCACTACAGCACGGTTTGCACGTTTGCCATTGCAACAATAATGCCAGTTGAAAACTGATTAGAGCAAGGTTTTCCCTTTTCAGGGTTTTCCTTTTTGCAAATTGGAAAAGAGAATTAATAGAAAGGCGTTGAAGAGCCCATTTCCTGAAGCCATCTGGGGCCTTCATTTCTTTGGAATAAATTTCTCACGCAGTCAAGAGTTTTTCTGGCCCTGACCAGTGCAACTCGGTTGGTTGGGCATCCTTCCCCCAAGCGAAAGGTCTATGGTTAGATTCTCGGTCAGGGCACATGCCTGGGTGGTGCCTTCTATCACTGGTCAGGGAATGTTTGGGGACTTCAGAGAGGCAGCTGAGGGATGTTCCTCACACCGACGTTTCTCTCCCTCCCTTCCCCTCGCTCTAAAGATAAATTAGTAAAATATTAAAAGACTTTCTGTAACTTCTGGGCTCTTTTTGAGTGGAAATTAGGCAAAATGATTTAAAAATGGTTTTTGATTCTTTTTTCATCTTGGGGCGGGGGGAGTGATGTTGATGGTTGTAAAATTCCCCAATTATATTTTAACCTCATCTCATATCTCTTTATAACACAACCTCTGACACTTTCTAATTCAGAATATTGATAGAATGTTGATGGGCGAAACATGGGCTTTGAGCACGGAATTTAGGTAACACTTTTAAATCTAGCAGAATTGAAATTTCAAGGCAAGTATTGGCAAGAT
The DNA here is from genome assembly GCA_004027475.1 of Anoura caudifer. Lineage (NCBI taxonomy): Eukaryota > Metazoa > Chordata > Mammalia > Chiroptera > Phyllostomidae > Anoura > Anoura caudifer. The sequence continues at coordinate 822,731 of PVKU01000036.1, forward strand.
GGCAATTATCATTTAAAATCAGGCAAGGAGGCTAATTCGGTGGCTAATCTGGGCCAGAAAAAATTGTTTCAAACAGTCAGATTTTAAGAAGTGGCTTAAATAAGTCATTCACATTCCTTAGTGCACTCTCAAAGGCCTTTATGATGTGACCACGGTGTCTTTCAGTTCTATCCTCCATTCTAAGCGTCCATCCCCGGGGGAACAGCCATGTACTCACTGTACTTGGAGTGCACTCTGCCCTTTGAGAGACTGAATATGCAAATGGACAATGGCTAGAACACACATAAAAATGCAACGTTGACCCAGAGCCTCTGCAGCAAGGAGCCTGACACTGCGGACACTAGCTCTCAGGTTCTCTATTTTTTTGTCCCTTCTTAAAACACAGAATTGCCCAGAGAAAGCTAAATAGGCTCTCCACACCAACCCTACAGGATTTTTACACGTGCACTGCATCCTTTGTATCTTTTAAAACTTTGGTTATTTTTCTTGGAGTCTTGCATTCCCATAATCCAAAATGTTGAGTGGAGAGTGAAAGCAAGCTTTCCTATCCTGTTTCTGATATCTTCCAGACTACAGCTTTTACTAAACTACGTTATAATCAGTCTGTCAATGTTTCTGAAATGCACGTATTTTTTAAATACTTATGTTTCCTGGGCTACAAAAGATTGCTGGCATCCCCATGGGCATGGCTGTTATCTTCCCACAGTTGAAGAACTTGACCTCTATGGCACACCTCGTGGGGCTTTAAATCTGTCTGAATCTCAGGGTTAGTGGCCTGATTACATCTGCTTGTTTGGTGCCTTGTGGTTCCATCTTCAATTCCTGGCTCTTGCCTGACTTGCATTTATTTGCTGTGGCCCGGCTGTCCTGACACAGCCCTCTGTTACTCCTGTCGGCCTTTCTTCCCCATTAGAGTCTGGGTATCTTTGAACCCTGCTTTCCAAACTGTAATGGGAGTAGGGCTCACCCTTGCATCTTGTTAAAATCATATTCTGATTGAGTAGATTGGAGTTGGGTGGCTTCCAGCTCCCACAGAACACATTTTGAGTAATAAGATTTAAAATCTTCCCCAAACCTGACAGGTTATTTATCAAATGGCATGAGGATATAGATACACACTGCATACATGCAACACACAGACATTGACGTGTGTACACACAGCACACATGTGCAAGTGCATGTAAGAATTTCTTGGTCCCAACTGAGATGTATGGATCAGTGCTGGACAGATGGATTTCTAATTACTCCTCTGGGAATAATCTCATCCTAATTACCTCCCAAAGTTCCCACCTCCAGATACTTTCACGTTGGGAGTTAGGGCTTCGACACAGGGTTTGTGGGGGTGGGGGGCGCACTCTCCAGTTTACAACATTCAGTGTTGAGTGCCAAATCCCAGTGTCGAGCAGCCATCCTACAACACTGAGTGCAAGGGGACTGGATCGATGGGTCTGAGTTCTCTACTGCATTCAGGCTATCTGAAGTGCACCAGTGAGTTCTCATTCCCTGTCTGACTTCCCTAGTGTCAAATGGTCAAGGCGCCCTAACAGTCAGGTATGACCTGGGCCCTTGCTCCCATCATAGGTAGCAACTTATGTGCTGACCCAGTCTCCCCCTTCCTCCTATCTTGCTGAAGTCCTTTTAGCAGTGGCTGATAGAACACCACATTTGGAGCTACGAACTCCTTTATATTTTTAATGTAACCTAGGAAGATTGCTTTCTCTTTAGCCTACCTCCGCCTTGAGGCACATTTGACCTACAACCTTCTCTCCTAGGATTCATTTTTCTCTTACATCTTAGGTCAACACTTGGGCATCCACCGTTGCTCTGCTCCTGGTCATTGCTCCTAGGGTGGCACTCCCAGCACTGCAAAATCTGCTCATTCGAGGATGACACTGTACTAGCTAACTCCCTGTATTTATGACATTGTTTTTTAAAATTGATTTGAGAGAGAGAGAGAGAGAGAGATCAATTTGTTGTTCCACTTACTGATGCATCCATTGGTTGCTTCTTGTATGTGCCTTGACTGGAGGTCAAACCCCCAACCCTGGTGTATGGGGGTCACAGTCTAACTGACTGAGTGACCCGGCCAGGCCTTCATGTCACTCTGACCCCCTGGCCACCGCACTGCACTGGAGGAGATCTTGATCCTTGGCGAAAGCAATATGCACATGGATAAACTGTCCCATAATGTGGTGTTTTTAGAAAATTAATACATTTCCTAATTTTTCTATGCTTAATCTGTATATCAGATATGTTCCATATCATTTCTTACTGACATTATTGATTTATCTAAAGATTTTTACATTACTCCGCATAACTGATCTATACCTGCATATATTTAAAGATTTTATATATTTTGCAATTTTTTGTCAGTTTTATGCTTGATTTTAAAGAAAGGAACTTAGGACTTTTACATCTGTTCATGTCACAGTAAATGCTACCTGGCACACCTGCCTGCCATAAAAAAGTGATATATGGACAAAATATATGAAATGATTGCTTTCAAAAATTGAAAGACAAGACAGTGCAGGACTGTGATCCCTGAAAACAGAGAAGCAGGTAGGTAGGCTGTATAATTATCCCTGCTCAGAAACTAGAACCGTTCCTAGATCATAGCGTTAAGAGCTTAAACTCAACCTGAGCATAGTGGTCTCAATGAGTTGGAGAGATGAAGGGGAGAGTTTGGGGAAGTTGAGGCTAACTGAAATTTGGGTGCAGAATACTTGAGAGGAGGTGGGTGTACACACAGCTCCAGAAAGCTGCGCAGAATTTGGCCAAATACTAATCTTCACATGGGAGACTAAGACATGCTTCCCTCACAAAACTTTTTATATCATAAATACATTCCCACTTTTTAGAAGTGATTTTATCTTAGTCTACATTTTGGAATAATTTCTCTATGGGAGGGTTTGCTTGTTCTTTTATAAAAGAAAACTTACACAAAGTGAATAATGCCCAAATAAAGACCTGGCCAAATCCTTTAAAGGGAGTTGGAACACCCTCCAATCAGGAACAAGGAAGCAGCAAATGCGGGAGACTTCTTGCTCCTAAGGTACCCCCAGAATCATGCCTCTGAGACAAGTGATTCCACAGAACACAGATTGAAACCCGCAGTTTGACTCGCAGAAATTGATCTCAAATTGGAATGTAAGATACTGATATGGCACAGGGTGAGGAGAAGATTTGAGTGAAGTGTCCCATTGAGACCTGCAGGGAAAGCCACCAAGCACTGCGGACACGTTCCTGCAGGACCAGCTTCTTCAACTGTCCTGAGGGCTGGCTCCTGAAGGTCCCACGTGAGCCCACCTCAGAAGCATCCCTGGCTGAAGGGAGCCTACTCGGCTTGTTGCCCACCTTTGCAGCTATACCAGGGCACAGCACCCTGTTCAGAAGGCAGACAGGCAGGGTATCAGCTCAGGCCTATCTTCCTTCAGCCTCCCCTTCCTTCCAGTCTTGCTCCCATCTTCCCCTTACACAGCTTCTTCCTGAAAACACTGCCTAAGAATCTACCTCTGTGCTCCCATTTCTGTCTTAGAGTTTCTTTTTTGGGGGGAAATGACTCAGGACCATACCCCACAAATTCTGATGAAAGGTGTTTTATGTTTCCAAGTTGTTGGCCTCAATCACTATTGTACTGAATCGCTAATGGCAGCTAACTTAACGGGAAGATGACTTGAAGTATACATTAAATGTGCAGCCTTACAAAATATAGGATAGAGTCTGAGTCACAGAAATAATCTGATACAACCAGGAAAATACTCAGGTGAGTTAAGTAACGGCTGTAAAATTGACCTAGCAGAGCTACCTGGTTGGGGGGGGTGGGGAGCACAGTTCCCTGGACCCGTTATATCCGAGGCTTGAGTTCCTGCGCAGGCTACAGAATGAGGAAAAAAAAATATCAGATATCTTAAGTGAACACTCCACCATTGGCAAGAGGAAAGAGATCACTAAATAATTTTTCTAATACTATCTTTAGGATACCATATGCCAAGATTATGGTCAAATTCATGTCTGAGTCCTGAAAAATTCTCTCTTCATGTCAGCGCCTTCAAGTCTATAATTTGTAGGGCTGAATCACATCTTTTGAGAGTCCTTACTCTAGAGTGCTTCCTGTCTTAAATATTATCATTTGTGTATTTGAAAGAAATACATTTTCAAAAAATATATTGGAAAAATTTATAAGGCCTTTACAAAATCAGATTCATTGTTTTTTGAAATGCTCTAAGTGTTAAGGAACATAAAAATGCCAAAGAGGAAGCAAAACCTGAAGGAATTAGGGAGTACCAAGGGGTTATTCTGCATATTAATATAAAATTTATTGAATATCTTATAAAATATGTGGCATGAACAAGGAATTTTTATCCAGAAGTACATGAAGAATAAAAAAAGTAAAGTTAAATTATTTTGCTTTATAAATGTACATCTGAAGTGCATTGGTAACTGATGCTTATTAATGCTTGGTCTAGCAAGAGAATTGATTTCAGGTTATTAAAAAGAAAGCTAGGATTGGGTGTAGGTTCTTCTATTTAGCAAAAACCTTGTGCAATTCACATAGCTTCCTGAGCAACAGTATCCGTGGTAACAATGAAAGATAATACTCATGTGGTTCCTGGCACTATAAACTGTAAAAATCATAATATTGCACCACAGGGAATTCAGGATTCTAAAATTCTCTCAGGTAGTGAAAGATCTATTGAATTTTATTTTTCAACATTAAATCAGGTATTAACTATATTTCTGTTTACAGACTTAGTTCATGTTATAGTAAATCTTTTGAAAACAGAATTATATTCTCCAGAAGCCCCTGTTTCTCATCCATGTATGATCAAAGAGTGGTTGGTATACTTACTCTAAAGGAGGTAGCTGTGATTCTACGTCAGGGTCGGCTGTAAAAATGGGTAAAACCTGGGATGCTCTGTGTCTGTGAAGAATGTGAGGCAAAACCGCATAAACCATAATCTTTCTTGTCACTGGACTTGAAAAACAATTTCACGAGAAAGTCATTCCTTTGGATCCATATATATCATGTATGCCACTGTCATCCAAGCGTTGCCTTTTTCTAGGCTCTCTGTGTATCTCCACCTCGGTAGCACCAAAGGTTATGGCACTGAAACTTTGTCAAACCAGAAGAGGGGAAGACTTGTAAAGAGCAGTCCTTTGGGACAGAGACCCGGGAACAGACTTTGGAAAATGCAGATGGAAATGAGGAGCAGCCAGAGGGACTGAGAGGGGAGGGAGCAACCAGGAGAAATGAGTTCACTATCTGATACTGCTAAAGTTTGTCCATTTGCACCAAAAGAGGTTTCTTTTTGGTCATTTTGGGAAACAAAAATTCAGTTCTGTCTGTTCAAAACATCATTAACATGTGTATTACAGGCAATTCTCATTTTTTTCTCTGTACTTTGCCAAAGTCTTAAAGCTGAAAGCATAATAAATATTACTTTTAGAAGAAGACACAGATAATGTGAACAACACAAACCAACCGGTCTATAATTCTTTTAATGTAGAGACAAAGATCGATCTATGTAGAGAGAGTTCATGGAAGGAATCCCTAGGATCAAGGTCTGTAACATAGGGATGTGTGGAATGATCCCCGTGTCCTGGATATTCTTCTTGGCATGGGTGTGATAACTGAGAAAAGGCTGATGAGGGCCTTAAGCCTCCAGCAACAGGTTCCCCTGCACCTCCTCCCCCACCTAGGCTCCTGGCTCTGCTCCACATCCCACCACTCAGAGGCCTGTGTTTCCATAGATCCTAAGTTCTCCAACTGAACTTGGACAATTCTACAGCTAAGCTACTCAGTCTGACACTCATTCCAGTCTATGGTACCTCCTTTTCTAGATAGGGAAGTTGGACTATGCCATTTGTAATAATTTTTATTTGTTTCACTCAGTTATATTGGGATATAATTTACAAAATTATAATTTACCCTATTTAAGTGTATAAACTGATAAATTTTAACACATTTATACTATGATGTGCTCACCACCGCAATCATGATAAAGGACCTTTCATCTTATTGACTACAAATTTCCTTTGTTGTCAATCCCTGGCTCCTATCCAGAATCTTCATTATCTGCTACTATCCCCCAAATATTGCCTTTTTCTAGAATTTCATCTGAGTGGAATCATATCCAGTAATAATTATTTGTGTCAACCTTTTTCTAATTCATATAATGATTCTGAGATTCACCTGTGGTACTGTTTATTTCTTTCCATTGCCAAACAGTAATCCATTGTATGGGTATACCACAATTTGCATATTTATTCACCAGTTGATAAAGTTTGGGTTCTGTCTAGCTTTTTCTTTTTGTTAAGTAGTGGAATGGCTGGGTCAGGTGCGAAGTATGTGTTTGACTTCAGAAGCAACCACCAAAATGTTCTCCCAAGTGACTTTGCCAGTTTGCATTTTTACCAGTCATGTATAAATCCTCCAGTTCCTTCACACTTTAGCCAGCATTTGGTACTATAGATCGTTACCTGCAGAGAATGTGATGGAATCTCATTGTAATTTGAGTTTGCATTTCCCTAATGACTAATGATGTTGAACATCTTTTCACATGCTAATTGGCTGTTTGTATATTTTCTTAGCTAAATTGTCTATTTAAATCATTTGTCCATTTTCAAATGAGCATATTTGTCTTATTACTAAATTGTAAGAGTTCTTTATGTGTTCTGTATACAAGTCCTTTATCAGATATGCATTTTGCAAATATTTTCTTCTAATCTATGGCTTGTGTTTTTTATTTTTTAAATAAGATCTTTTGAATAGAAAATCTTGAATTTTGATGTGTTGAATTTAACAATTTTTCTTTTTTGAATAGGATTTTAATTTTTTTCTAAGAAATATTTCTTTAGAGTAAGAAAGATTTCTCCCTCTTCTAAAACATTTATACTTTTATTTCTAGGAGTTAGGTGACTTCAAATTACTTTTCATGTGGTATGTGGTAAAGGGAAAGAAAGGTAGACCTTCCCCCCCACACACACACACAAATATGGATAGGTTTTTGTTCCACACCTTTTACTGAGAAGACTTCCTTTCTTCCATTAAATTACCTAGGTACCTTTGTCAAATACTAATTGATACATTTATGAATCTATTATATCTCACAGTGGTATTAGCAACCCCCACCCCTAGCACCACCCCAACAACAGAAAAAAAACTGCTTTGCTTTTATCACAACTTTGTGATACTTAGAGAAATAATGGTAATTGAAAATGATGAGAAGGGACTTTTTATTTTATTTTTTTTTAAATGGGGACAAGAATCCTTGGCTGGCCCCTTATTTTTCTTTTTCTTTTACTCCTCACCCAAGGACATGCTTATTGATTTTTAGCAAGGGGGAAAAGAGGGAGACAAACATGATGTGAGAGAGAAACATCAATTGATTGCTTCTTGTATGCGCCCCTCCCAAGGATCAAACCCTCAACCTAGGCATGTCCCCTGACCAGGATGTGAGCCTGTGACTTTTAGGTTTATAGAATGCTGCTCCAACCAATGGAGCCACACCGGCCACAGCAAAGGTACATATGCTTTTGATATGCACTGAAAATACAGATTTCAATATAGAGAGATTTTAAATGTTAACTTCTCCTTTTAGCCATGATACATAAAGGAAGTGATAAAATTGCTTTGAATTTCCATTTATTCATTAGTCTAAAAAAGTTCTTTTCAGTATTAATGAAATAATATTTGGGAAAATTTGTTATATGCGTACTGAATATATTTAGTATTCAACTCATATAAAATGCATTTGTTGAGACTTATCTGAAAATTACTAGTGTTAAAGATATATCTTTGTAGAAAAGGATGACAGAACATTCCGAAGTTGTTACAGGAGTTAAATTGGGGAGAACTTGTAGAATAGTGGCTAATGGATGACACTTGACTTAGAAATGTAAATAAAGCAATACTACAAGACTTTAATTGCATATGATGTGAATGACCGGAAGTGCTTCTTGCACGTTGGTTGGTCAGAATAGAAGAACTCAGGCAGACGTCAGTATCCTTCACCCTTTGGGGCACAAGGGAAGTTGGGGTAGTCGAGCAAGTAAGTGTCCAGAATCTTTTAAAATCCACCAGCAAGCTACAGAAAAGCCATCCTAGAGTGGGGTGTGGTGGGTGGCAGTGTCCAGATCCTTCAATTGGATCTCACTTTGAAAGAAAACTGATGGCAGGTGTGCTATTAGTGCAGAAAATTCAGACCAAGTCTCACGCTTAGTTGTAGAACATATATTTATATCTTTTAAAATTGTCATCCATACTTCGATTTACTTCAACTGCTTTTCTTGGCAGACTAGTTAGCATCAATTCTACATGAAATAAAGTAGGCTGTGGCAATTATTTGGAGATCATCTTAGGAACAATGTTTTCAATTACTTAATTTTACATTGCCATTTACCTGTATATGTGATCATTATGAAAATGTGTTGGGTAACATCCTACTAGCTTTTAAATGTTCTCTAGAAAACTATTCTCTCTGCAGAGTACCATGTGATCTAGTATGAACACCATTTTGAAAAGCTTGAAAGTAGGTATCGCATTCCTTTTTTGGTTGTTTTAGTCACGTAAGGTATGGCGGTTGAAAAAGTAAATTCTATAGATTCAAATTAAATAACACAAAACTAAAAGTATTTTATATACACAAATTTCAGAATCAATTGCTTTCTTTGTATAGCTTTTCCATGCTAACATGAACTATTCCTTAATAAAGCATAGTCCTTCTTTAATATAGACAAAGGGAATGTTTAATACATCACCCTAGAGAAAGACCATTTAGACACAAACAAGCAGCGCCTGAATAAATGTGTAATTTAGAAAAAATAGCCACCCGAGCTAAGCTATCTTGCAGGGAAAGGAAATGGGATATAAACAACCATTCTGAAGGGAGTTGATTTGAAAATAAATTAAATGCTTCCCATGAGAAGTGCTGGTTAACGAGAGATCAAGTGTTCATGACTACCACCCAGCGACCATTTACGATTAAAAAAATACCCCAGAGACACTTAAATAAATGTATTTTCTTTTGTGGTAGTCTCTTTGTAAGTCTTTAAATTTGCTCATCACTCATTAAAAATGTCATTGGTCTTTTGCTATTAAGAAGTGTTCTTATATTTTCAGCATTTTGTAATTTAATTATTTTCTTTAGCTTTTCTAATATTTTTCTAAATAGCATTTTCAGTCAATATTTTGTACTTTGCTTTTTTTTTTTTTAGCACCATTCCTTTCTTAAAGGTGAAAGTAAATTTCTTATCTTTCAGGGTTTGCTATTTCAATTAAAATCCTTACAATATTTCTCCTGATTTAACCTTACCACGACCTTACTTATACACAAAAAATAATCAAGCTGAAGATCCTATTAAAACTTTCTTACACATATGCATCTCATTTTGGAGCTTTTCATCTGAAATTCAAATAGACCAACATATATAGTGGTTGATAATTCATGAAAACACTGTGGTCGAGGTGAACATCTGGGAGTGCTCTTGTCACCTCCTTTGCTGTCGCAGCTTCAGACTCCTTGCAGCTGGAGCGGGGAGCCCCACACACCCTTGGAATCCTTCTTTGAAGACAGTTATTTTTCCTTTGGTGCTCAACAACTCTCTGCATCTTGGCTTCAAATGATCACATCAGTTGGTCTCATTCATTCCAATGCTTGCATTTGAACATTTACCCAGGTGATCAGGCCCACTAATCAAACACCATCTATGTGAGGGTCTTCCTCCTGCCGGCTGTGTGTAGCCTACGGGTGGTTCGTAGCTTTTAGTTTTGTGCTAGTAGTGCAGAAATGAGGGACCTGACAGACCCATTTGCACAAGGAACTGTGTGGCTCAGCACCTAGGTTCTTAGTCAAATTTGTGCCTCTGGTACTATTATTGCCTGACCTTTTTTAACAACAGCAGGATTGCAGAATGTTATTCAAAGAAATGCCAGAATTTGGGAAGTTACAGGATAATAACACATATAGGGAAGAATTTCTCTTCTCAGATGTACAGGGTGGGACAAAAGTAGGTTTACAGTTGAGTATGCCAGACAGTTTATTTTTGTGTTATTTATTAAGTATTGTATTATTTTTCATACAAACAACTATGAGCCAATTTTGCACACCCCCTGTATTATTGAAGTTCAGAAATATTGACCACACACCTTTCTCTGTCCCATATATGATATCATTAATGTTGACTGGTGCTTAATTCTTCCCAAACTCTATTCTGAATATTGAATAATTCACTTGATATAACCACATGCTGAAGTATCTACTAATTCCATTTTTTACAGATGAAGAAACCGAGTCAAGAGAAGTTGTAAAATTTAGTCAGGGTCACAGCTGGATATGACATGATTTCCGTCCAGGCCCAGGGACTCTGAAGGCCCAGTTCTCACGGCTCTTCAATCCTAGCTCACCAAACATTGATCAGTCCATGTCAGGTCAGGTGAATATCCGGCCACGTGGGAGCATCTCTGATGTCAAGACCTGCAAGTGTCCTTTGGGGCATTTTGATAGCATTTTTCTGAGTGGTATGTTAAGACTATAGAAGTGCGAACCACAGAGAAACTATCAAGCCATAGGAAGATGTGGAGCAAACATATACTACTCAGTGAAAGAAACCAATCTGAAAGGTCACGTGCTGTATGATTTCAGTTGTATGACATCCTGGAAAAGGCAAAATTGTGCAGATGGTAAAGAGATCCGTGAATTGCCCAAGGGAGGGGTGGGGGTGAGCAGGAGGAGCTGGAGGATTTCAAGGGCAGTGAAAACACTCTGTACAACATAGCACAACATAGCACTCTGGTGGCCCCATGTCGTCATGTGTTTGTTCCAACCCGTAGAACTACGGACTTTGGGTGATAATTATGTCAATTCAATTCAAGTTCATCAGTTGTAACAGATGCACCACTTTGATGTGAGATTTTCATAATGGGGAAAGCTGTGTGTGTGTGGGGGGTGGGCAGAGGGTATGCACTACAGGTGGCAAACGCAAGGCCTGCGGGCTGAATCCAGCCCTCCACCTTGTTTTATTCAGCCTGGCACCTTGTTTCTACCTGGCAGCAGCACTGAGCTCTTGCTTACCTGTTCAGGAGTAGTTCCATTTATACAGTCCTAACATTACATTCGGCCCTTTGAAGGCAACCTCGAGGCTGATGTGGCCCCCGGTGAAAATGAGTTTGACACTACTGGTATATGGGAAATCTCTGCTGCTTCTGCTCAGTTGTGCTGTGAGCCTAAGTGTTCTCTAAAAATGTCTTTTAAAAAGTTTATCAATTGCAGGACCTCATAACTCCTAGGGCCTCTACTGATAAGAAGGCAAACCTGCGTGGTCTGCAGTATTCCACCTTTACACTTGCATTTGATGGGATGGCTTTAACCAATGCAAGCCGTCCCCTGTTATTATCTGTGAACGAAGCTACACCCATGCAGATGGAATTTCCAGGAATCCTTTTAGCAATGACTCATTCCTTTCTTTTATTTTTCTCTCACTTTTTCTTTCTATTTAGTTAACCAGCTGAGGTTAACAGCCAGATGCTAAAGCAGTTTATTTATAATAGAGGCTTTTGTTCAATGTATTACCAGTAAAGCATCAAACAGAATCTGGAGTATTACTCATTATTAACATTTGACATGATAATAATGTGTTAGTCAGGATTTAGGCAGGAAACAATTTACCAAAAAGCAAAAGTATGAAGAGAATGAAAGGTCTATTTACAATGATTTGGTCAGGGATAAGGGGACCAATAAAGCCTGGAATGTAGGCACCCAGAACTAGCACCATGACTGGGAAGCCATCACCATCCCTACACTTAAAGGCATTGTACAAAGAGAGGAAATAGGGTTACTAGAACTCAGTGAGAGCAAGCTGAGCAGCTGGGGCCGCCTCCCTGAGAAAGAGGGAGACCTGTGTCCAAAGCACATCTCCATCTCTCTCTGCTCTAATCTCAAAGCCAGCAGGCAGACATGCTGAGCTGCAGAGAGCTCAGGAGTTAGCCTCTTGGGTCACAGAAGAGTGAAGTACAGACCAGACCGGATGGGGGTGAGCTGGGCAGGGAGGGGTGTGGAGGTAGTCAGGGGGGTACTTAAATAACCAGCAGAAATAAAGCAATTTGGCCCATAAATAAATTTAAAAATTAAGCTCACTTCATCATTGTTTTTATCACTTTAAAGGTTCTATCACATTCAGATTTTTGTCTAAGTTATTTAACAAAAATGATTTCATCACGTGGCAAACTGTGGCTGTAACATCTATTTCCTGTAGTTCCCAAGGATGCTTTGCAGATCTGAAAAGGTCAATTTTTATCAGCATTGTGCAGGATCCCTCTACCAACTGTGTTATCTAGAGTGATTCTTGAATGGTAGTTGTATAGTATGTCTTTGACAGTCTAGGTACTTAGTTAGACCCTCCCAGGAACTTTGTCCCGTATTGCATGAAATTATAAGCAACATCTTAAGCTAATCAAAGGAAAGATGAAACACTACAGTCTTTAAACAGAGACATAAAATCTGCTTGGTGCAGAGCAGGAGAGAGAAAGTTTATAAACAGGATGAGTATAGGGAAAGTTATCAATAATAAACATCGTGAGAACTGTGGTATTGTGGATGCAGAAAAGAGAAGTGGATGCAGGAATTTCTGAGTTGAAAAAATAATATTTTGCATTTACTGGAAGTGACGACTGGCAGGGGAATGCAGGGCAGTGGGAAGGTGGTATTTTTATACACTGGCTGAGCATAAATTATTAAAAGGCAGATAGGACTCTATAATTAGTGCATTCTTTTAACATCCTGAGCTTTGCTTATTTGAACATTTGTTCTTACAATTAGTTGATGAACCAGAAGTACAGAAGAACATTATCGATACAATCAACTCTAACAAATTTATAATTCCAATATTCCCTAACAATTGGAGAAGGTCCAATGAAGGTCAAAATTTGAGAATGTGGGCAATGTTAGGCTGGTTAAATCTTTTAACTATTATGTACACAGTGTCAGTAGAATAAGAGCATGAATTGCTTGCAAAGCTATTCAGAAGAACTGAAGTTTAAAGGAATATTTTCATAATGATCTAGAGAAAATAGATGCACTCATTTGATGCAATTATCTGTTACAAATGTATTGGTACAATTTCCAAGACAGAGAAGTGAAATGTGACATAGTTTACTTTGAATCTATTTTTCTGAGATCTCTCTGATTTCCTGGAATCCAAAGCCTGGGCAAAGAGGCTGCACTTTATCCCCCTCTTAGAGTTACTACTATTGTTATCAAAATTGTTATTAGTGTTGCAGCATTTTGGGTCTCTTTGAAACCTCTGTTTTTGTGCTATTATTAAAGATCGCTTGTGCCATGACTATAGGAATTCTCTGCTAATGAGAGAATGTTTATATCCACGACTCAGGTAGTTCTTAAGTGATGTGGGCTTATATTTGTCTTGGCAGAAACCAGAATTACTTGCTTTCCTAATGTTGCACATTGTCCTATAAATCTGAAGCTTTTCTCTTTTTTAAACAAAGAGTTATAACTGGCCAGAACATCACTCATGCACTCACTCACTCATTCTAAATTACTAAATGCATTTTTGCTGGGAGGAATGTTCTACTTAAAAATTGTATTTCTCAATGTTATATCATTAGCCTACCTCTATGGAGAGTTGTCCAACACGACACTGGAAGCAAGATTGGGATTCCATGGGGGAATGTACAGCTGTAATCTCAGATCCTCATTCTGACTTGACATATGTGCTCATTCTTGGTGGGGGCTCACGAGACCCCTGAATAACCACAACCCATCCAGAAAGCTGGAGGCCAGGGATTAGGCAAATATCGAAAATACTTAGTAATTTTTCAGAAATAGTTTAATTTTTTGAAGTCAGAAAAAATGGAAAAATCATGCAGTAATTACATTTTGAAAGCAATCACAATTGGGCAGAGTAGTCTACATTTATTCTAGGAATAAAAAGAAAATAGAATGCATGATTTCTTTAAAAAAATAAGGATATGTATGCTGTTGGAAAGGGTTATATCTTTCTCCGTTCCTAGTTTATATGTAAACAAGAAGCTTGCATGATTAAACACATTATGAGGATTTTTTCTCATTTGTAAAATGAAGGTCTTTATTGTATTTGATCTCTATTGGCCCATGTAGGTCTAAGATTCAAAGACTGTCTCAGATTATACATTTATTTCTTTTAAAGAGACAGGTACCAATTTATTTTTAAAAAGTCATTTAGTGGGTTTCAGGTTTGATAACATGATCAGAATTAGGAATACAGTCCCTAATACTGAAAGAGCAATTAGCATTCTCAAAACTTTAATCAAAAACATATATTGAGTACCCTCAGAGCACAAGGATCAATATGTAATTAAAATTTTAACACAACAACTGTTATTTTTTCTGTAGATGCTTCTTAACACTTATAATCAGAGTTTTTAAATGTGTAAATGTTCTTTTTAATGTTGATTGTTACTAATATAGCAACTTTTTTCTGGTGGTGCTGCAAAATGCTTATGTATTTCATTTAGGTTACTGATTTTGTCACTTTAGAACATCATTAAGTTCATACACTATTAGAAAATAGTGGCTCATATAGTTACCAATGATATAAAATTAAAAATCACCAGCCTAACAATTTCTTATGGTTGTATAAAATACACATAATTCTTATCTTGATTCTGAATCTTTCCATTCATTAAAAAATTCTTTCCCAAGGGGAAGGATCATCAAGGAACATGTATAAAGGACCCATGGGCAAAGTCAGTGGTGGGAAGGGTTGAATGTGGGAGGTGGAGGTAGGTACGGGAGGGGAGAGTAATGGGGGGAAAATGGGAACAACTGCAACTGAAGAACAATAAGAACATTCTTTCTCTATATTTTTCAGTTCTCATTAAGAAAGAACCTCTATTTTATTGATTCAAATCATTTTACTGACTCCTTGAAAGTTTTTATGTTCATTTACATATATTTACTTTTAATTGTCTTTTTTGGTCAAAAGTATATAAGAGCCTACATAATGAGTAAGATGGTGGAATTCAACTTCATAGAATTTCCTTCCCCAAATCCCGATGAACAAAAGCTATTAAAAGCTACTAAACAAATGAAAACAAAAAAAAAAAAAGGTTTCATGAGAAAAATAAGGAAAGAGGCATCTTAATGAAATCATGTTCAGTACTTCAAGCCAAGGAACATACGATTCACTTAATTGAATCTTGCAAACAAAGCAAAAAGGAATTGCAGTTCCTCAAACTGCTTTCTTCCTCTAGAAATCATGCCAGTAGAAAGATACAATCCAGAGGGACTCCCATTTACACCTCCAGATGTAGAGAGAAGCTAACTGAGTGGTCCTATTTTTCTTTTCCCAATTCTGATGGATGAAAAGTGGAAACTACTCACATTTAGAAAAGTGTAAAACATGGTAAACTGAACAGGCTGATTCCCCCCAACAAAATAGACTCTCTAGGCCTATAGATTGGATTGGAGAAATTATCTGAAGCCCAATGGTATCCTTCTATGTGACTAGGATACACCACTAAATTAGTTAAGATGAAACCTGCTAAAGGGCATTTACCACAAACCAAGGAGTCTAACAAAGACTGCACCTAGCCTGAAATTAA
Source organism: Anoura caudifer (assembly GCA_004027475.1). NCBI lineage: Eukaryota > Metazoa > Chordata > Mammalia > Chiroptera > Phyllostomidae > Anoura > Anoura caudifer. The sequence continues at coordinate 838,329 of PVKU01000036.1, forward strand.
GCTTTTGAACTTCAAGAATAAAGATAGATTTCTTTAGATGATCGTACCAAAAAAAAAAAAAATCACCTAAAAGCAGAAAAAAATTAGCCTGGTCTTCCACGTCTCCATAATAGTCAAAGTGAGAAGATAATGAAGCACTGTCTTCAAAGTACTGGGGGAAGGAAAATATAACCCAAGAATATCATTTGTAGTCACAATTCTATTCCAGAACAAGCATGAAAGGACTTTGGAGATAGAGCAACAAGAACTCTACATTAAAAAAAAAAAAGAAAAAGAAAGGAAAAATTCTTTGACAAGGCTACCTATGCAAATAAACATGAATTGATATCATGAACTCAGGACTCAAAGCTATGACATTTCTGGCAAGCACTGAAACTCTTTATATCTGGAAATAACTGTAATAAAATATCATGCTATGCTACCTATTGTCATGAAGTATCCAGCATTTTTCTAAAGATTTTCTTCAATTAATCCTCTCAAAACATACAAAGTAGATACTATTCTTGTCTTTGTTTTGTAGATGAGGAAAAAAGTGTAAATTAATCAAAGGAACTAGTATAAAGGCCTAGGAAGAGGGGAGCCCTTGATTTAAACCCAGGACGAGGCTAAGGCGTGCTCACATCTTCAGTGCTGCAGCCTTCCGGTTGGCCCACAACTGTGGGCATTACAGTTTCCAAACAAAGGCTACCACAAACCTGGACTAAGGTTATTAGGGAAGCTATATATATTGCCTTTGGGAGTTGTAACTTTTTTTGACCTCATTTAGAGCACTTAGATGAAGGAATTAGTGTTATATTTATATCTTTCAACTTACTGTTCTCATCGTCATAGCTCCCTGTCCCTCTTGCCATCTTTTGGATCACTGTTATATTTATCATATTTATTTCATTTTCTCCACTATTTGCTTATTAATGACACAGTCTCCTGCTCTGGCCAGGACTTCTAATATTATGTTGAATAAAAGATGTGACAGTGGGCATCCTTGTCTTCCTTCTTATCTTGGAGGAAAAGCTTTCATCTTTGCACCATTGAGTATGACGTTTGTGGGGGATGGTCAAAGTGGCCTTTGTTATGTTCAGGTCTATTTCTTCTATACCCACTTTGTTGAGAGTTCTTATTGGGAATTGATGCAGAATTTGGTCAAATGCTTTTGGTGCCTCTACTGAGATGATCATATGACTTTTACCCTTCATTTTGATATTGTGCTATATCATGTCCATTGACTTGCAGATACTATATCATCCTTACATCCCTGGAATAAATTGCACTTGATCATGGTGATTGATCCCTTTGCTGTATTGTTCAATTAAGTTTGCTAATACTTTTTGAGGATTTTTGCAGCTATGCTTATCAGGGATATTGGTCTGTGGATTTTTTTTTTCTGTAGTGTTCTTGTCTGGTTTTTGTATCAGGGTAGTACTAGCTTTACAAAAATGAGTCTAGAAGTGTTCCTTCCTCTTAAGTTTCTTGGAAGAGTTTAAGAAGAATAGGTATTAAATCTTCTTCTTTGAATGTTACATAGAATTCTCCAGTAAAGCCATCTGGTCCTGGATTTTTCTTTGTCAGAGATTTCTGTTTACTGATTTGATCTCCATACTAGTAATTTGTCTGTTCAGATATTTTATTTATTCCTGATTCAGTCTTGGATGCTTTTAGGAGTTATCTATTTTTTCTACTTTGCCCAACTGGTTGGCATACAATCTATATATTTCTGTGTCGTCAGTTGTAACCTTTTCTTCTTTCACTTCTGGTTTTATTTATTTCAGCCCTGTCTCTCTTTCTGGCAAGTTTAGCTAAAGATTTTTTTTTAAGTGTGTGCCAAGGCCTGTCAATGTGACAGAGGAAGGGAGATTAGCACCTAGCTTCAGGCTGTTGGAAGGAACACGGTCTGCAGCTTTTAAGGTGTGCAGATACGAATAACCCTTGGGGTCAATAGTCCTAACTGCTGCTGGTCTCTATACCAGGTCATCTGGAAGTGTTCCGTTGGTGACAACTACCAAAAATTGGGGCTCCATATGAGTATATGAGCTCCTTTCCAGGAGGTACTGGTGAGCTATAGTGAGGCCTGCGGACAACACAAAGATGGTGTCCCCTTGGCTCCCTGTCCTGAGAGCACATCCCACAGCCTCTAGATGTGTGGTAAACCTGGAGCCTGCCCCTCAGGCTGAAGCTCTAGGACAGGTAATTTGGCCTTTTCCGGGGAGGACTGTGGGTGTATCTGTCAGCTGTCTGTGCAGAGCCCTGGGCTTGGTAGCTTGCCAAGAACTCTTTTTCCAAATTGTTTTGGACCTGTGGGGCCCAGAAATGCAAAACCCCTGCTGCCTGTGCCAGGCAGTCATGTGCTGTCCCCTGTGGGGGCCTGGTGTTTCTGCAAGCTCTGTCACGACCACGCGAAAGGCACTTTTCATAACATTTAAAAAAATACACTATCATCTCTATTTGGAGGCATGAAGTTTATAGAAGCCTAAAATTGTTGCATGTCTTAAGAAGAGAAAAAGATAATTGAATAAGCTGAAAATGAAAATTAAAATGCACTAGACCTATGGAGAATACATTAAAACCATGGGCTTGTAGGAGTTTAATTACACATCCTTTCACCTATAAAAACTGCATTTCTTACAGCACCAGCGAAGGTGACAAGAGTAGCTTAGAATGTAATTTAGTGAGGCACCTGGGTTAGAAAGGTTGAATCTTGAATAAACACCTCATGTTTATACATCAGCAGAAATTACAGTTATGTTCTTCTTTGTTGGATGGGGGCTGACTTCCATAGCACACTTGGAAGGTTTTCACCAACATTCTCTCATCAATATTTATCATTTAATAGACTACTTTACTTGAAACATTATTACACTGAGCCTTTACCAAGCTATTAGTGCCTTGGAAGAATAGTTTATTGAAAATCTGATTTTCTAAATTTCTCTTATAATTAGAAACCATAATAGAACCCTTTTTACAGGGTATTTAACCAAATCTTTATGTAAGTACCATTATTTATGAAACAAGGGCTATATATTCATGAATTCTAATCCAGGAAATATCCCACCCAATTTCTGCCATGACTCACTCCTAGCATCCACAACATAAAGACATCAAAGCAAATGAATGACAAAATCAAACAAACCCAAGTCCATCAAAAGGAGTTTGTTAATTTTGATAAATTCAAACAATCTTTATGCACATTTATTCTGCTTGAAAACCTCCAAAGTCATTAAATTAGGACCTTCAATGCCCTTGGTCCCTTTTGTGTTAGGATCCATTGTTTTTAACCTATTCCATCTCACCATCCCCATTAACATTTTATTCTGTAGTTACGGTTTGTTTTTGGTTCCCACAGTTGCTCTCCCTCCCTCCTTCCCCCTTGCTCTCCTTTCACAGTATTCTTCTACTCTTACTCAAATAGTAGCAATGAATTCACAACATTTTGTGTTTTGGCTTCCTTTTCTCCATAACCCCCACGGGCTACGTACTGCATGGGGAAGAGACCATTTGCTCTTCATGGTATCTCCGGAATTCAGAATAGTAGCTGATATATGGTAGCCATCCAATACATACTTGTTAAATAGTTTATATAACATGACTATCCCATGATATTTCCAATTTAGAGCTTTATGTAAACACACTTCCCCAATTAAAATACCTTTGTATTTGACACTGCAACAATTCTGTTAAAGAGAAAAAATATTACTTGTGTCAAAGCATCTATCTTCAGGGGAGACCTCTAAAATGCTCTCTCAGAAGACCATTTATCGAGTACTGGGTGTGATTCTCCACCATGATTATTTTAAGAGCGATAGACTTTTTGTATTTCAGACTAACAGCATTTGACATAATGGATATGGAAATTCAGATCTCTCATGTGTGAGTGGATTTAAATGTTCATTCATATAGTGTTCTCATGCTAAAGGTTAAGAAGATTTGGTAGCTAAACCAACTGAGAGCAGTATTATCTTGAAAAAGAAAGTTTTATAGCAGGATAAGGTCAGAGTTGAGCTATAATAACTTCATCCACTGTGATCCATTGAGGGCAGCACGAGAGTTTTATGGTGCTATCTCCATACTCCCCTGATCACTGGCTTTGAACATAGATCTTAGGCGTTTGCTGACAGAACGTCTTTGCATTGGAATTATCCCTTGCAAAGAGGGGGGTACAGATATTTCAAATAAAAATAAATATTTTCAGTGCAGTACTTTAGGAACATAATTACTTTAGTAATCTTTTTTTGTTTGAAGTCACATAAATGACTTAATTTTCTATAACAATAAATGACATGACATATTGTAATAATTGTCTTTTAAAATAATTTAAAATTATATCCCATTATAGTGATAATTGCAATTAATATGCCTAAACTTTTGCTTCATGAATTAGGTTATTTTATTTAGTGATTTTACTTTCTACGATGCGTGTGTGTGCGTGTGAATATAATGAACACAGAAGGTATTGAGGTTTATATATTCCCAAATAAATCACAGCTACCACCAAATTCATAAACCACAATTAGTGTGTGTAAATTGCTTTTTCTAAAAGCAGCATAATGTCAATTCTTCACTTCAGTCTAACAATCCGTAGTCTTCCTCTGTAAAGAACACTGCACCGATAAGCATCCTGAAGAAAGGCCAGCGGGAAGCGCAGCGTAGGACAAGGCAGGATGTGCTTTATGTGTCTGTCCAGCAGGGCAGATGGCATCTTCAGGAAACTAGTAACCCTCAGGACAGGAGCAGAGAGAGGAGTTTATGTCAGAGAGGTGGTCCTGAACCAGGCCTTTCAAGGTTAAAGTTAAAACAAATATGTGTCTCCACATTTCAAAACTGGTTTACACAAGCTGTTAAATATTCACAAGGGGCATCTTTTCCTTTCACCATAAATCCAAGCCAAGTAGAGCTCATAAAACTGGGATGGCAAGTCCTCACTTGTCACCCCTGTGCATTCTTAGAAACCTGACTATAGAGCAGATTGTTGTAAAAATTTTATATTTCCTCATAGGAACAATGTTATAATTTGACATTTTATGGTAGACCAAGCATCTAATAAATCATAGACACGACTGAAAATATGTCATAAAGTGGGACATACAAGTATAAATTTGTGTCATAATTTTAAATGATAAAATTATGCTTCACGTTCTATGCAGTGGGCATAGATGTATCTCACACTCTGATAATTCACAGGCCCCAGTGAGTCATAAAAATCAGATATATAAAATACAGTCCTACTGTATTAGAAATTTGAATAGTTACAAGATTGAGCTAACTTAATTTTCCACTGTTGCTTTGTCCTCAGAAGATTGGAAGGACTCATCTTTCTTTCCCTCCTCAGCACTACCTCCCCATTCTGTGACTGCGCCCCCATAGGACTACAACTGTCACTGCATCAAATGTGAATTTAGTGCTGATGCTCTTCAGCTTAAGATGGGTTATGTCCTGACAAACTCATTGTAAACCAAAAATATCTAAGTCAAAGATGCGTTTAACTCATCTCATGTACTGAACAATGTAGCTTAGCCTAACCTACTTCAAACATACTCAGAAGGCTTGCATTACTCTACAGTTGGGAGAACTCATTTAGCACGAAGCCTATTTTACAATAAAGTGTTGAATAGCTCACATAGTTCATTGAATACAGTCTGTAAAGTAGACTGGCACATGGCGCACTGTGGATTTTGGGTTGTTGGCTCTCATGACGGCCTGGCTCACTGCAAGATGGGCCCCTGCTGCAGCCCAGCCTTCCAAAGGATATCACATCACATATTGCCAGCCTGGGAAACCATCGCATTCAAAATTCTCAGTAAGCTTTTACTGAGTACCTACTGCATTCGCACCAATGTAAAGTTAAAAAAAAAAAAAAAAAGTGTCCTAAATTGAACCATTGTAAATTGGGATGGTCTGTAGTTAGATCCCTCTCACAGAATCATGAAATGATGAAACTGAGGTGTGTCTCAGACCAAACTGGCAAACAGGAATGGTTACCGGCAAGTCCTTCTCCTAAATGGAAGAGGGTGTGTGTGTGCGCTCCTGTGGACGTAAATGCGTATCCTACTTGTTTGTTCGTTTGCTCTTTGAACGGCAATGGCATGGAGAAAAGAAAGTAATCTCCCTAATTAAAAAGCCTATGTGGAAAGACCTCTCTATTGCCTTGTTTTGGTGTGTTCAAGGAGGTGCCATTGCACATGTTAAGCAGGCAGAGGCCCACGCATGAGAAACGGGCTGCCCTGGAAGCAGGGGAAGGCTGTTCTAAGCAGACACCCATTGAGGGCTATCAAAACCAGGAGTGGACCAGGGTAGAAGCACAAACAGAATTTCAGTGTAAAGTTATTGGTGTTCTAGGTGCGGCCGTTTTTAAAAGATGTTCATTTTGAGGAAAGTATTGTGTCTTTGAAAGATAATTTTAAAAAGCTTCTTGTGTGTCAAATGTCTTTTTAATTTAGCTTAAATATTCATGTGTAAGAAAGATAACACTAAATTTATTCAACAGAAAAGCTAAGAGAATAAAGAGTATACCAAAATAGGATATGCCCAATAAGCAATAATGGAAACTAATCCTAGGGTTTCCAGATATCTTTGAATACTGTGAACACTCAGTGTATTTTCACACCAGCCATCAGGTACATTTCAAGGAACCCTTGTTTTCTTTAAATTGTGGTCAATATGTTCTTACTTTTCATCAGCTGTTTCTATCTCCAGTACATTCAAATGGAGCAAGTATATTCTTCAATGTGTTCTAACATCTGCTATCTTCAGTCTCTCTTATCTTTAAATTCATTTAACTGAAGCAATTTGGCCAATGAGCATGCTCAGATTTCACTTATCCCCAAAATTAAACACACAGACAATAAAAACAAAAATGAATTTTTTTTAAAGAACTCTTACCAATTTCTGAGTTTGATACAAACCATCAGAGCACATGAGCGCTTCTGCCCTCAATCTCCACAGAGTGAAACTTCAGCACCAGCTGTGTGGCTCAGTGGGTTGGGGGTTGTCCTGCAAACCAAAAGGTAGCAGTTTGATTCCCGGGTTAGGGGTCATGCCTGGGTTGCAGGTTTCTTCCTCCCTTCTCCTCTCTCTCTAAAAAGAAAAGAAAAGAAAAGAAAAAAAGCAAAAGTGGGCCAGCTGACTTATGTTGCAACTGCTGTCTCCAATTTTGTTGTGTTTTAACCTTTTAGTTGCAGTCAACTTCCCTTTCACATCCCTCCCCTCTTTCTTCTCTGGAGCATCCACCCTGTCAACAGCCTGGAATTCTCTCATAAAGTGCCTTCCTGCTTTCACTTGCCACGCTGCACCCTTCGCATATTCTTGCACTACCACGTGGGTATCCTCCCGCGCTATTCCACACTCCCTTGTTTCTCTCTCTCAGCACCATCATCCTTAGTGAATTTAACTGCCCACCACTGATTCTGGTTTCTTTGAAGAGATGAGTCCCAGCATATGCATCCCTGGGCCGACTTCTCCTAGACTTACATTCTCTTGTGCCTGCTGGTATTTTCCATTTAGTTATCTTCCAAGCTTTCTGCTAGAGAGTCACTTGCTTTTTCCCATTATCTCTAAATCCTGTTTTCTAAACCTCATTTGAGATACCAACCCCACTGTGAAATCCTCCAGTTTAAATCAACTCCTTTTCAGTTGTGCTATACTGTGTCTATTTTTAGAAGATAAAAGATTTTTACATTTGTTTAAGAAAAGTGTTTATAGCACTATAATAGCATTTTTACATTTTCTAAAGGAAAATGCCTCCAAAACATTTTCAATGGGAAACCATTTTAATTGTGTGTATGTATACATGCATGGCTCAGAATTTTTTTTACATTAGAATTTGTTAAAATGCTGATCGAATTAGATTACAACACCTTCAGCCCTGGCCGGGTAGATCAGTTGGTTAAGTCATCGTTCCGATACACCAAGGTTGTGGGTTTGATTCTGATTAGGGCACATACACAAATCAGCCTGTGAATACATAAGTAAGTAGAACAACAAATTGATGTCTCTCTCTCTCTCTCTGCCTCCCATTCTTGCTCTCTTTCTAAAATTAATAAATTAAAAATAATACAATGACCTTAAGCACTAACAAGTTTTGCTTTAATTCAGAAGTATATACTCCATCCCCAAGGGGTTTATTTACTGCAGATATTGCATCTCTATATTTATAGCTTTATCTCATAATGCTAAATATTAAAATATAAGTAAGGCATACTCCTTTAACATAAAAAGGAGACCAAGCCTATGTGAGATACATATACTTCACAGAAATGCTATTATTAATGTTGCTACAAAATTTACATTTTAATAACATCACAAGAATCAGAGTATGCACTAAGGTAGTCTCCATAAAGAATAGGTAACAACTCTATGTGGCAAAATATGGGCTGTCTCTCAGTTCATCCTGTGTTAATTTATATCTTAATGCTCTGATTCCACTTCACTGTGGCAAAAACAAAAAACAGCAAGGCACGCATCATGCTCACTGCTTATTCAAATCCTTGTTTGTGTTTCCTTATGTGGCTTCTCATTCTAACCTAATATGCCAATTCATTTGTCATACGGTATAATGTCATATGGTATAATGTCATATGGTATAATGTCATATGGTATAATGTCATATGAATCACCAGCTGCAGCACATATGGCATCTTCATATGAGTTCAAACTAAGGCATCCCCACCTTCTGGTCAAGATGGAGGTGAGAGAGACATGGCTCACCTCTTTGTACATCCACATCGAAATTATAACCAAAATATAGAACAGTCATTGCTCAGAACCACTAGCAGTCAAGTTGAATAGAAGTCTGACAACTACGGAATTGAAGAATTAATATCCATCGAGATTGGTAGGAGGGGTGCAGAAGTGGAACAGGCTGGTCCCACAAACACATGTGGTGGATAAAAATTTGAGAGGGTTCTCTTGGGAGCAAGGAGTCCCAGATCCATACCAGGCCCCTAGCTGAGGGTTTCAGTGCCAAGAAGATAGGTATCTACAACTTCTGGCTGCAAAAACCAGTGGGAATTGAATCAGTGGGAAAAAACTCTGGAGCCCCAAGCAGTTTCTTTTAAAGAACCCACAAATGGACTCACCTATCTGGACTCACTCCCTTTGAGCAGCTTGAAAGGTGACAGTGCCATACTAGGAGAAACTGGGATGTCTGGCCTCAAGGTGAGAGGAGGCCATTATCCCTTTTCTGAGCCTTCCCCCAGCAGAAACACTGAGCTGACAAACTGGTGCCATATCTAAGACTCCATCAACCCCAGACCCTGCCCCACCCAATCTATGGGCCCACCCAAGCTACTTTTCCACAGTAAAGGCTGCTTTTGGCTCATTCTGCACAACTTCCTAAATCCTCTCAAGCAAGCAACAGCTGGCCTCAGTGAGCTCCAGGCCCTGCACTGGCAGCAGCCGGCTTATATTCACAGCTTGGCTTCTCCTGGCAATCTCCAAGCCCTGCACAAGTAGCAGCTATCTCAGATTGCTTTATAGCCCAGGCAGGGTGGTCCTGGGCAAAACACAAGTGGGGGCTGACCTTGGCCTGCACCACTTAGGAAACCCCAGGGCCAGTACCCCCAGTGGACAGCTATAGACCATGTTGGAGTACCACCACCCTGCCCCTGCATAGCTGATTCTCCACGGAGGGTGGAGGTTGGTGGTAAGTGGTCACAGCCAATCCTTGCAGCTGACTGGCTTAGGTAAATCCTTCCCATTGATCTGCCAGCAGCAACCAAAGTTCAACTAAAAGAGGAGGGTGTACTCAGCCCACATGAAAGGCACATCTTGAGTACCCAGCTTGGGTAATAAGGGAGGCTGGGTCACTAGACCCTATAGGACACCTACTACACTAGGCCATGCTTCCAAGACATGGAATCAAAGCAGCTCTACCTAATACATAGAAACAAACACAGGGAGGCTGCCAAAACAAGGAGACAAAGAAAAACAGCCCAAATAAAAACAGATCAAAAGTCCAGAAAAAGAGCTAAATGAAATGGAAATAAACAATCTATGAGATGCAGAGTTCAAAACACTGATCATAAGGATGATCCACAGACTTAGTGAGACCCTCAGCAGCATAAAAAAGATCCAGTCAGGAATGAAGGATGCACTCATTGAAATAAAGAACAATTAACAGGGAAACATTAGAATGAAATCAATGACTTGGAACATAAGGAAGCAAAAAAACAAAAAAAAAAAACAAAAAAAAAAAAACAACCAATCAGAAAAAAATAAGAAAAAGAGCACCCTCGCAAAACAATGAGGATAGTAAGCAGCCTCTGGGACACCTTCAAGTGTTCCAACATTCACATCACTGTGATGTGAGAAGGAGAAGAGAAAGAACAAGAAATTGGAAATCTTTTTGAAAAATAATGAAAGAAAACTTCCCTAATTTGGTGACAGAAATAGACATGCAAGTCCAGGGAGCACAGAGAGTCTCAAACAAGATGGATGCAAAGATGCCCACTCCAAGACAATCAAAATGTCAAAGGTTAAAGAGAAAAAGAGAACCTTAATAGCAGCAAGAGAAGTTAGGTAGTTACAGGGTGGTTCCCATAAGACTGTTGGCTGGTTTCTTAAAAGAAACTTTGCAGCCTAGAAGAGATTGGCAAGAAATACTCAAAATCATGAAAAGCAGGGATCTACAGCCAAGACTGCTTTACCCAGCAAAGCTATCATTTAGAATGAAAGGGCAGCTTCCCAGACCAAACAAACAAAAAAACAAAAAAACCTAATGGGGATTCATCATCACTAAACTAGTATATGAAACGTTAAAGGGACTTATTTAAGAAGAAGATGATCATAACTTTGAGCAATAAAATGGCAAAAATATATATCTATCAACAATTGAATCTAAAAAACAAACTAAGCAAACAAGAACAGAGACAAAATCATGGATACAGAGAGCATTTTGATGGTTGCCAGATGGAAGAGGATGTGGGTGAATGGGTGAGGAGGTGAGGGGATTAAGAAGTACAGATAGGTAGTTACATAGCCATGGGGATGTAGAGTACCGCATAGGAAATGGAGTAGCCAAAGAATGTATGTGCATGACCCATGGACGTGAGCAATGGTGTGGGATTGTCTGAGGGAGTGGGGGGTGCTTGGTGAAGGAGGGCAAAAGGGGAAAAATCAGGACAGCTGTAATAGCACAATCAACAAAATATAATTTAAAAAAGAACAAAATAAAGGCATCCTGTCTTAATATACTTTACATCAAATTCTTGTAATACTGATTTTGTTTTAACGTGCACATTACTGCTATCCCATACTTGTAATAAATACAAGCAGCGCCTCCTTAAGGTGACACACTTGTACAACCCATGACCACCACAACAATATGAAGAGACCCTGGACTGTGCAATGTGTGATGGTTCTGACCTTCAGTTTCTAAATTTGTTAAGTGATAATGGTACTTACAGTGGTATTATAAGCCTGTGTGAAAGCAGTACATCCCAACTCTCAGCATAAAATCATTATTCAATACATTTTAGTTTCTCTTTTTCCTAAGAGTACTTAAGACATTTCGGAAGACTCTCTTTCTCCAAGAATGTTTCCCTAAGTTTCTAACCCACTGATCAGTAAACTTTTACAGAAAAGTGACAGATAGTAAATAATTTAGGATTTGCATACATAGTCACTGCTATGACTACTCAAGCTTTGCATCTTAAAAGGAGACAGACTAGATGATATATAAAGGAATGAGTGTGTGTTCTAACAAAACTTTAAAAAAAAAATCACAAACACAAATGAGAGAAGGCTTTCTTTGGTCCATAGGTCATGGTTACCGAGCCCTGGTTCATCCCATATTATCTCATTTCTTCATTCAAATTGGCGAGAGTTAGATTAGTAATGTTTTTAGGCCCCGACCCAGAGAAAATTGCCTGGTAAGGCACACTGCATTTGGTTCTCTCCTAAAAGTCGGTTTATGCTTCAGTCAAGGCTGAAGTTAGAAGCAGAATTAATTTCTGAACTCCTCTCCTTCATGGCTATGTGTATCTCTATTTTTTTGTCCTTATCCTTGGTCCAGACTGATGATTTGTCTTCTTTTCTGTTGGAGAGAAAATATATCTCTTCCTTTTGACATTTATTGTTTAGACATTTATTCCTTTTTTCATTTCCCATTTTTATGAAAAAAAATTATGAGTCCTTTTTATGTAAGAGGCCCAAACCTGATTTCCTAAGCTTATCTTTTCTTTTTAATCAAATGAAGCATCTGAAGGCAACATTCCTCTTCCTGTGAGCTCCACGGTGCCCATGCCATGAGCTCTGAGGCTTTTCAAGGACCCTATATTCTCATGGTCTACAGCCGTATGAATTCCTGCTCAAGCAAAATTACCAACCCTATGAGTCCCAGAGCTGCAAAACTGCAGTTCTACAAGGCACTATTCACTCAAGTTTGAGTCCTGAAGCAATCTCTAAAAGAGGGCTTTGGACCAATGTCGGTGGTCAACCATACATCATAGGACAGAAGTTAATTTAACTTTCATAATAAAAATAAAATCATGGTCCTGAAGTTTCCTAGCCCTGGGCAGGAATGTATACCAAACTTCATCAATGGGAAAAATAAAAGCAATTTTGCCGTGTTTAGTAATGTCCTTTTCTCCAGCAGTATTTGCTGCATCTGGCTCATTTTTCCTTCCAAAAAGGTTGTTTCTTTACTTTTTTCTTATTATGGGGATGGCTGATTTAATGTATTAAAAAAAACCCAAGTCAAAACAATAATCTTTAATGCATATGAAACTACTATAAGCCAAGCCGCAAAACATCGAATTAAGTCTGTTTTAAAAAGTTACAAATAAACATAGTGGAAGATTTGAACAGACTGCCTACAGTGTATCGTGGATTGCATTGACCTAAGCAAAGGGCACACTAGATATCTGAAGAACAATTACGACCTTGTTTTCAAGGAATAAAAACATAGGGAATACAAAAGATACAAACCCAAGTGAAAAGCAAGATATTCTTTTATTAGAATTAATTTTTTTTTGCTATTACACTGGGAGTAATTCAAGGACTCACAAAAACAAAATAAGTCTGCAGAAATTGCAATATCTCAGCGTGATGGCAGCAGCTTACTCTACTGAGCCAGCGTGGGGCTCGGCAGAGAGACCCCTTTGATTCGGGATCATTTTCATGCTACTCTTCTTAGTTTCAGCTTTCTACAACTAGTTATTAATCCAGATTATGTCACATAACCCATTCAGTTGGGCATTTCCTCACTTATTCATGGAATGCACTCAGCTGCAGCCAAACTGTGCTCCCAAGCTTGACACGTACTCATACAATGTACAGATGTTCAATTCATTCCCAGGTAAGTGAAAAAGGAAAAAAATATGCAAAACATACAAGTAGGCATTGGGAAAAGTATGTTAGAAAAAATGTAATCGATCTATAATCACTATTAAACACTGATAACATTATAATGTTGGATAAGTTTTTATTTTATATGTTTTTCTTTCTGCAGAATTAATGCCATCAGGAAATGCAATGAAAACCTTTAGTGATAAAAATTCTCATCTCTCAGGGACTATATATCTCAGTCAAATGGGCAACAGTTAAGCAATATCAAATATATAGCATTTAAGCAAAAATTCACCCTTTTGTGGAACTTTTGAGTCTTCCCAGGCCCTCGAAGGAAATGCTCAGCTGTTATCACTGTGACTGGAACCAGTGGAGGATGACCTGGAACCCAGACACTCCCCAGTGGAACGCTGCTGGCATCTCTTTCTACAAAGGCATCACTGGCTTCATAATTGGTTGCTCTAGTGCTAGAACAATGTGGATAATGAAAATTATTTCCGTTTTCAGGGAGTAACTAAGAGACTGCTACCAATGACCAAAAGTTACCCATCTCACTTATAACCAAAAGGCTGTCATAACCATATCCCAGATATTCATGTACTGAACAAATACTTACCAGGTACATGGTAAGTGTCGGGCTGTACATAGGCGGTTGAGATACAGCAACTCAATGAATGCATCAAAAACACTTTCTTGAAAGCTCCATAGACTAACAAGCAGAGGGTTAAATATCAGAGTGTATAGTATTTCCTCACTATCAAGCCAGTATACTGGACACTAAAGAAGAATGAGACTTCCTGTTTAGCTTATCATCTGCTTCCATGTTTTGTTGAATAACTCAATTTTTCAGCAATGCAGAGATCATTGACACAGATACAATATTTCTACTACATAACTCATTCTCTGTGATTTAACATATCCACATAGTCTTGTCTTATAAATTTCCAGAATAAATTTTGAGTTTTTTTTATTGTAGAAGCATATCTTTTTCTTTCTGTGTTTCATGTAGTATAGCACGATTCTTTTAATTTTCATGAAAAAATACCCTTCTCTATATATTATATATAAATGTTTTAAAGACTCCATTTATCAGTAATATGTTATGCTTAATAGCCTAGCCTAGCTATTGAATATATAGATGTAATTTCACTGATTGGAAGTGCTTTAGGTCAGAAGTTCTTCCTTTCTGAAGATGCATTAAAGAATTTCTAATTAATGGGTTCCAAAATTTGTTTTATATTCTGGCAGAGTTTTGCCAACAAAGTAAATCGAGCGAAGGGCTGAGACAGCCATGACTCCAAGAAGCTCGGATGAGGATTCTGCAAAATGAGCTTCAATTCAGTCACTCTGACGCACAAGAATTAGTTCTCTGGCCTTTGGCTCCAGATGATGGACTCCTATAATTAGACTTCAAAGTTCTGCATGTGATTAAATCTGCAGTCCTTTGATTCTCCTCATCGAAATACATTATACGTGTTTGGAGCCTCTCTCTATTCGCCTCCAAGCTTTTGTGCTTCTCTCTGTGAAATCTCAGAGCGGTTTAATAGGACATCTATTTTGGGTTCCATAAATATAACTACCTGGGGGGATTTTTTAAAAGTAAATATGATAAGAATTAATATTTTGGTTCCTCTCCTTATTTTTTAATAGGCTTTTCAGGGTACTTGAAAAAACTTCTAAGGTTTGTAAAATAGGCATAGATGAGGAAAACTTTGCAGAAAGCTTATACTCTAACAGGAAGTACTTTTGACATCAAAAGATAAAGGAGGCACATTGCCCGGCCAAAATTAGAGAGGGACAGAAGCCCCTGGCGTGTTGTAGTTGCTTAAGAGATCTTCACTTTGCTATAATTATAGTTATATGATATTATAATTATGGATAATTATATAATGATCGTATAATTTACTATGATAATGAGAATGCCTGAGAGTTGGCGAACAAGTAATCACCAATGTAAGATTTTTCCTGGAGGTATCTCCATTTCCTATGTTCTTTCTATTTTCATGTAATATTAATTTTGCAAGAGTATGTGCTTAATAAAAGAAGACATTAAGCAAAAAACAAAAACTTGTAGACACAGACAGCAGCGTGGTGATTTCCAGAGGGAAAGGGAGTGAGTCAAATAGAAGAGGGTGAAGGGGGGATAAATGCTGACAGAAGAAGATTTGACTTGGGGTGGTGAACACAGTGCAATATCCAGATGGTGTGTTGTAGAATTGTACCCCTGAGACCTTTATAAATTTATTAACCAATATCACCTCAATAAACTCAGTTAAAAATAAAAAAAATAAAAATTAAAAAATAAAAGCAAAAACAAATGAATAAAAAATAAAATTACACATTTTAATTCTATTCATATATACATTTGTTCAGTTTTTTTAATTGTAAAGTATACGTAGTATAAAATTTACCATTGTAAGCAATTTTAAATGTACAGTTTGGTAGTATCAAGTACATTTACATTATTGAGCAACCATCAGTAATTTCCATCTCCAGAACTTTTTCATCTTCCCAACTATATACTAATATATATACATATGCTAATACATAATATATAAGGCACATTTCTTTAACATAAAAGGGAGATCAGCTCTATGTGAGATGCATGGACATATTATTAATATAAATATTTATATGTATGTAAGTTTATCCTGCTTGGAGTTTGTCAAATGTTCTGGATAGGTGAACTAGTGCTTTCTTTCAAGCATGAAAAGATTTGGGACATCGTTCATTCCTACATTCTTTCAGTGCACTTCTCTCTCCATTTCTGGGATGCCTATCATCTGTGGTTTTGTATCCTTGATAGTTTCCCACAGAATAACTGTTGTTGTTCTTCCTTCTTTTTTGTTCAGTTTCTCAGAATTTTGCTGCTGGTGGTTTTCAACAAATGCCCCTAGGAAAAACCTGTTTTCAGTGAGCAAGCTGTGAGTCAGGTCAAATCTAGGCAAGCCCTGCTTGCTGCGGGAGTTCCCAGGGACAGTCACGTGGTCGCTATGCTCAGAGAGGTGTCTTTTGGGTGGCTCACGCCCCTGTGGCTCCCTCCTCCCTGGCTCCAGGGGCTGGTTTTCCTGAGTGTTGGGCATTGAACTGGTGCACGGGAGGAGGGCGAACTGAAATATGAATGTTCGCTGTTTATCCATTTTTTTTTCCTGAATGAAAACTATTCATTTTTGAAAGCCTTTGGTTAATTTCTAGAGTTGTGATAAAGTTAATTTTGACAATTTTTGCAGTGTAGTTTTTTTTTAAATAACTTCCTGCACAAATCTTGTGATGCTTTAAGGTTATCATTAATAATACCAACTCAGTTTCTGATTAAATTTTAAATACTGGGTAATGTAATTTAGGTGATTGAAAAGTTACATTAAACGGCATTTCTTCTGAAACCTCCTCTAATAAGAAAGAAAAAAATGACAGTTTTAGTAACACTAATAAATACAAATTTGGCTCTTTTTATAAACATTGTAAAAATCACAATTTCTTTTAAAAAATCATTGCAGTTCTCCTTTTCATTAGTGGAACCAGTGATAATGATGGACAGTTTACATTTATAGAAACAGAAAGTATCCAATTTATGCTGCTTTTTTTTTTTTTTAGCACACAGAAGCAATGCAAACTTTTATTACTGGGTAAGGGTTTTTAACATTGGTAATAACAAGCATATTATGCGCATTGCTGCAGTCAAAGTGTTTTTCATAAAGAGAGTCTTGGGATTAAAAATGGAAAGATTAAAGCAGTTTAGGTAATTTAATTTAAATATATTTATGATGATATTACATCAAACACATTGTTTGCTCAGCAGTGCTAAAGTTATTTCTTGTTTCAGAGAGAAAGCATTCACTCACAGGTAAGGTAGTCCCAGATTCAGTAAAAAACGGAGGAAAAAAACTCAGAAAAGATTTTAATAGCCTGGATACAATGCAGGGACCAACATTTAATTTGGCTAGTCAAAATGACTAATTTCCTGAGAAGGTTCTGCTTTCTGATACATACTGCTTCATCTGAGGAGTGAAAACATTCCAGCAAAACCAAAGCCAACCAACAAAAGCAAAGAAGTGATAACCATGAGGCTAAAGATACTGGTTAAACTTGGGAGACAGGTTCTAATTATGAGCGAGGAACAAGAGGTTTTCTGAGTGCTAACGAGAATGCTCTAGGTCTTAACCTTGGTGGTGATTATATAGGTTTTAGTGTGTGCTGAATCACTGAGCAGTATATTTTGTTTTATTCGGCTATCTGTATATGTTCGACTGGTTGAGAATGTTATAAAACTTAAAACCAGAAATTAATGTACATAATATAGTAAACTGCTGATAATTATTAAAGCAAGGTGATAGGTAGATATGGATTTGTAATAGTAATCTCACTATTTCCTTGTTTGAAAATTCCAATTAAAAGTTGAAATTGCATTGGGAATACAAAATATATATAAATCTATTCTCTTGCCTCTACCTACTTTGTTTGATGTTTTTAATTAATAATTGTAATTAATCAAGACCTATCTTCTCAATTCTAGTAATAGATTTAAGTAGCCAAATTGATCAACAAACCTATTAAAGGGAAGTAATGAAATCTAAATATAGCTTTGTCCAATGAAAGGCCAAAGGGACATGGAACAACTAAATGAGTGCCTACTCTTGTCACATACTCATCTACATCCCCAAATACAAATTATCATTAGTTTCCAAAGCTTGAAGGACTTTTCTTAGTAATCAAACCATTTAACTTTTAAGCAACAATTCTCTTAATTGTTTGGGATTTAAAATTAACATCTGGATTATATTGGTTTGGAGACTACCATTAAATTATCTATTCTGTGGTTCTAAAACTCATACCTTGGATATTACAAAACTAAAAATACTAATTCCCATTACTTTAAAGAAATCTGGCTGGATTTTTAGGAAATGACTTATGTAAACCATTGAGGAAGTTCTCTATTGTTTTCATTTCAAAAAGTATTGTTTCAATATAAAATTGATATATCTCTATATGCAGATATGGCATTGCAGATGTTAAATCTCAGGACAACTTATCCTAAATAGAAGCCAGAAATGTCTGTGAGATAATTTGGAAATGAGAAGCATCTCTTGTCATATGTAGATTCCCCCTGTAAAACAATATGGGTCCAAGATGAGTTTTTTCTTCCTAATATTCTCTTGGTCTCTGAACTAAACCCACACATCCTCTTCCTCACTTCTTCACCAATAGTCACCTGGGAACTGTCCTCCATGCCATGCTCCTCAAGGCAAAACACTCCTACAGGGTCTACATTTGGTGGGCCCTTATTTAATTTACTCGTATATCTTAAATACCTTCTTGATGGTCCAGTAATCTCCACAGTGTGGGGACATGCACAAACAAGTCTACGGAGTTCCTTCAAGTTGTCAAGTTGATGATCTGTCTTTAAATGCAGAAATACACATGACTTTGTGTCATATATTTTCTAGGAGGAAGATTAATAGCATATTTATTTTCAAAACATTTCTGTGATCACAAAAAGGTTAAAAATTATACTTATCAATGGACCAGTGTTCAACTGTCTGAATTAATCTGACTTTTTCATAAAATATGTCATTTTGATGTCCAAAGCATTCTTCCCATAGCCTACAATGGAAAAAAAAACTATATAAAACTAAATAGAAAAAAGTCTCAAAATATTTTATTCTTACACTGTACAGAAGAGAAGAGCAACCACTACAATGGAGAAGAAAGGGCAATTATTATTAAGTAGAATCATATGACCCACAAGCTGATAACGGTCACAGGAACAGGACAGAAAACTCTCAAAGGTTTTCCTGAAATCAAAATAACTTAAAAGTAATCATATAAGTGGAGCTGAACTACCTTGTGTGGATTAAACTAAAATAATTTTCACCAAATATGTCAAGACTTTCATTGCATTACCAACAATGGAAATGGCTAAAGTATAAAAGTAACTTGAAAATTGTATTAAAATAAGGTAAAAACCTAAATTATTAAGTAGAATTTTATGAAACACTGTCAGATAATAGTCTCACTAAAAGATGTGAAAATTTTCTTGTAAGTTATATGTCCGTGTATTTTAAGCAGATAGACGATGTCTAATCGTGCAAACACAATGTTTGTAGGTGTCATGTATGGTTCTCAGTATCAAGAAAGTTTGTTGAAATGTGTCTTTCATATGATTATATTCAATTAAAAAACATGTTGTTTTTCAAGGTTGAATACTCACCTTATACTACCAAACTGTCACGAAATATTTCACACAGAAAGAATTGAATGCCATGCCCCGTTTTGTAGCTGCATTAATGAGGTGGCAGTCATTTTTAAAAAGTACTTGAGAAGTCAATGAGAAACCAGAGATAATCTGCATAAATTGAACATCACTTAAATAGGTGTGAAGAGACAGAAACATTTTTATTTCCTTGCTACCAACTTTAATTAGCATTCCAGGCACTCAGTGTGTATGCATGGTTTAATTCACAACTTAAATAATGCTTGCTCTGGTTTCCTACTCTGGCTCATTTCACATTCTGAACATCTTTACACTGATTTTTCTTTGCTTCCTAAAGAAAATGTCTTTATTGATGGCTACTGTAAGTACCACTGTATAATGTTAAAAGTTTACCAAATTTACAATATCTAACATGGAATTCAGAAAAATTTAACATTTGATTTTTCTCATTTTTGGAACAGCAAACAAATTATCATATCCCAGGGACTTCCAAAAGTAAATAGTAAGTCATTTATAAAAATGCTTTTTATAAATTACATACAGTCTCCTAGCCTGACATCACTGTTCATAAATCAACCTATGTTTGCCTTCTAACAAGAAGGGGAGTTGGACGTCTAATAATTATTAACCCCATAATGCAAAATTGTACAATTCTTTTAACAGTACCTCTAAATATACAAACCCAAATAACATAAATGGGATGTGATGTTAAGGATAGTTTCACACTATCGTAGTGAATACATTTTCATTAGGTATCATATTACCAACATGAGAGGAAAATGCTGATTTCAGCACCTAAATACATGTCTCCTGATGACCAATTAGAGACGATTTTACTCTCTGTTTATACATGGTCCCAATGATGAGAAGGGATAAAACATCTTCTTGCAGCTTGCAGTCTGGGATGGAGAGTATCCCTTGTGGGATGTGAAGAAGGTCGTCATACTAGTTTTCTCACTCACTGACAACAGCCCACACCAGGAGCCTCTGGGAAATGCTTCACCTGCCCTTGTTCTCAGCGCTCACAGTTGGAATTTTACATTTTATCACACAGTTGGTTCACATCTGTATCCTCCACTCTGAGGTAACTTCTCTGGGAGCTGGGACCATGTCCTGTGTCTCACTATCGTATCCCCAGCGCTACTACTGTGCCTGGCTCATTTGGAAGAGATGAATGAATAGCAGCAGAGAGAACAGAGGAACTAACAGAGAAATGTAAACCTGACAAAGGAAGAACTCAAATCCAAGGGTGAGAGTTTATAGAAGTTAATATTGGGAAAATTTTAAAGCAAACAACATATTATGTATTTTAGTTTTATGAGACACTCCCTCAATCAAGTTAAACAATGAATTTAACGAATTTAAGACCTTGTTACCTAGTTCTCTAATTGGATGTTAAAGACATTTAAATTTTGTAATTTTAACTTAAAACTTAGGTTTTTCTTCAAAAAATGATTTATAAATAAAATATGTTAATAAAAAACCCTGTGTTCAAAGTTTTATAAATTTCCCTTGATTAATCATTTGAAATTATTATCTGGATTTTCCACAAAATTAGTTTTTGGAAGTTAAACAGGTACTTCTTTCTTTGGTCCAGCCTCTCCATTCCAAACTAAACTATTTCCCTATAGTTACATTCTGAACAAATCCAATGTTGTTTAATTCAAAGAGGTAGGGAACGGAAGCTTCTAACACGAACTGCGAAGTGATGAACCGCAGCCTTGGCAGCTTAGCATGGCCCGGGACACGCCTCTTTTGCTCTTCCTGCGGCTTTCCATTAATATTGTTGCGGGTTCAGCGAGAATCACTTGCTGCCATAGGTTAACTGTGTCCCACGGAGAAAAAGCATCTGTTCAGCTGTCAGGTCCTTAGCAGCAGGTGGCTAGTTATCGCCACCTTCCCTAACATCTTCTTTCTTCCCACCACGCCACCAATGGGCAGCTGATGACCCCTGAGAGAATGTTTGCTGAGGAGTGAAAGACGATCATCTGAGTGCTCTCAGGAAGAGTCCAATTAGCTCAGCAGCTTCCAAAACATTCTTCCAGCACTGTCCTGCACAGAAGATCCTTTGGGAGCTGAGCTTTGTGTGGTGATGTAAATACTCTTCAGACGTATAAGCATGCACATTTTATCGTGTTCTATCCTCATTAGAATGGGGATTTCCTGTGTGTGCAAACTAAAATGTACAATCATTGAGGGTTGAGGAAGGGGTAGACAAAATCAAGCATACAGTTTTTTGCCTGTACCTATGAGTTGTAGGAGGGGGAGGGGATGCAGGTGGGGGGATGGGCAAAAAAGGTGAAGGGGATAAGGAAGTGCAAACCTCCAGTTATAACTCACAGGAATTTAATGCACAGCATAGGGAATACAGTCATAATATCATCATAATATCATAATAACTTTGTACAGTGGCAGATGGTTACTAGATTTATTGTAGTGATCACTGTATAAGTTATATAAATGTCAAATAACTCTTTTACACCTCAAACTAATGTAATATTGTGTGTCAACTATAATTAAAAAATGAATAAATAATTTAAAAAATCAAACACAATTAATGAATAGAAGCTTCCTGGAGAGAACATTAGTTTCGATGATATAAGAACAGCTCACTCTATTTATAAAGGCCTGGAATAGTCCAACTTTTTTACATATTCTCTTTTTATTCACCTTAGCCATTTTACTAGTATTCAATTTCGGGAATTGAGACATGTGACTTTTAAAAACAAATAAAATAGTCCGCATTAACTGAATCCCATAGCTAATTGTAGCAGAGATAGGGGCCACATTCTGATTTTGGACTTAAGGCTGGTGCATTTTCTATTCATTATAGGGCCTTCTCCACAACCTCCCCCCTCATTCCTCTCCTAATATAAAGCAGTTACAAAATATGAGGCTCCCTTAAATGGAATGGCATGTATACATGTCATTGCACACCTGTGCATTCATTTTCCATCTCTGCTAAGTGAAATGGTAGCCTCTTCACATGTATGAATGTGCATTTAGGAGAGAATGTCAATTAGGACAAAATAAATCAGGTTCACTAATCAAATTATTTAACATGTCTATATATTTATTTTTTAAAAATTAGTTATGGAGAGAAATGTGAAAGAAAAATTCCAACATGGTTCCAGATAGACCAATTTTTCTTTTTACTTTTTCCAGTCGTTGTTTTTTCCCAGTCTGCTCCTGATTTTTCTCAGCAGCGCACATGAATGGCCCCCGCAGACGGCCTGGGGAGTGGGGGCACTGCGCCTGCGCCTGCCGCGCTCAGGCTCTGCATCCTCACACACTTGGACTTAATCACAGTTCCACTCTCGACCCGTGTTATTCTTGTATTGGCCTGAGAAAATGTGGTCGAATGTTGATTTTTGAAAAATCAGTTTTGCCAAGTGTGTTTCTTTGCAAAATTGGGTTTCTTGGTTGTAATAGGATAATTAAGTCTATTTCCATTTAGTATAGCAGCAGTCAATTGATGTTTAATATTTATTGCATTTTATTCTTTTATTTCCTTGATTTACTGTACTTTATAAGTATAGTTGAGGTCCCTTTCTCTCTTTTTTTAATTTGAATTTTTCAAGATTTCATTCCAGTAGTAGTAACTTCTCTTTCATAGTACTTACAACCCACCATATACCTCTCTGTTATTTTTGAAATTCTCTAATTCTGTACTGCTGTATCTTCCATAATAAGGTAGGCCAACTGAATATTTTTATTACCTATGCTCTCTATCTCCTCCAGAGAGATGAGGACATCTTTCTTATGACTTTCATAATCTCAAAGCCCACATAGGCCTCTGGTTCTTCCTGAAATGGTTGTTACTTTTAGCTCTCTGCTGTCATTAGGTCTTATTAGGTCTTTCCCCGTGCAATATATTTCTTTGAAAATCATTGTTTCCTACTGAAGCTGCGTGTTGCCATTTGTTCTGTATGTACACATCTGTCTGAAGGCTTAATGACTTACTGCTCCTGCTGTCTGCTCATTTTCCTATGTATGCAGCGTGGGTTCCGAGTCAGCTGTCTGTGTGGAATTATTTCTGGAATATTATTCTTACATTTGGTATATAGATACAAATTGTTCAAAATCAGGGCCTTTCCAAAGTATTACTTTTTGCCCTGATACCTTTGACATCTTGACTTGAAACCATACTCGTAACCTGTAAACATTATTGCCCTGCAGTCTCCACATTCTGCATTGTTCTAACACCTTCCAGGTTCCTAGTGAGTATCTGCCAGGGTTAGTTGAATATTTTTGGTTTTCTTTTTAGTAGTGTAATATTTTTTTCTTTTTTTTTTCTCCTGATAATCTTGTAAGATACCTTAATAAATCCTATCCTTTTGGATCTAGAAATGAGTGAGTGAGCGAGTGAGTGTGTGTGTTTGTGTTTTGAGCTTGAATTTCCTTGTTAGGCCTCTCCGTGTTGTCACTGAGATGGTGTTCAAATGGTGGCTGTCCATCAAACTTTAAAAAAAAAATAGATTTTGCCATCTCTGTGTGTTTTGTTGTTCTTACTGTCTAGGCTGCTAGTCCATGAGGACATTTAGGACTGTTACTCTTCCAGAACTTCTCACAGTGGGCTTGTTCTGCAGATGGGTCTCATGAAGTGGCTGACATCCTCAGAGAGGTTGGGACACAGTAGTTTCTTCTCTTTCTGATCAACCGTCATCTAGACAGCAAGTTACTCTTTTCCCTGCATAGGCACCCCTGGTTAAAGTTCCCTGGTGTCTTTATCTGTGAGCTTTGGCACTTCTGTCAGCTAGAGAAACCACAGAGTCCCTCAAGGACACCTGTGTGGTCACATGGGATATCAGTTCAAGTGGAAAAAGTGAAGAAAACTGCAGAGTTCTCTTCACTTTCATTTAAATTATGGTTCAATTTTAAAAAATGTCATTCATATACAACTTTTTAGGCATCTATTGAGTCGAGTGAAATATATCTGTAATCTGCTTGGTACATTATATTTATCAAATATATCATACTTTTATTACTTGGTAGAAATACTATTAAGTAAGAAGTTCATTCTCATTTCATGTTCTTAAATATTTACAGGATGCAGTACTTTCTATGCCAATCTATGATTAAATGTAAAAGGGAATTGCCTCATACTAGTTATTTAATAAAATCGAGATCTATGGGCAAAGGAAATTGAAAAATACCGAATGAGATTAGTGACAGTCTCCTTTATTATGTTAGAATTGGGTAATTAAAATAAGACCAAAGCCTTAGTCTTTCTATGTTATAATGACTTATATTTTAGTCTTTATATCTCAGTCTTTCTATACTATAAAGAATTATATCCTTGTGTTATTCTGTATCCTTGAATTATAATATAGAGTGAAAAACTTATTTACTACACAATACAACCAGATACTGGATAAACAGTTGAAAAACATTTAATTTCAAAACATCATTTTTTTTAGATAAAGATATCAATAGTTTTTAACAATCCTATTTTAGTTATGCTTGTTTTGATTACAATAATTCTTAGTATTCCTCTAGGAATCTTTTTAAGCTTCCTAGCTTAAAAAATAAAAGATATTATATACATGTTAGGTTAACACTAATTCATTATACAACATTTTGAAAAATAAGTAGAATAATAGATAGTAGTGTTTGTAATCTTTGGGAAAATTATATTTTAATTGACAATTACTTGAAAAAATTATCTATTTAACAAAATCATTCTCAGGAGAACTTCATAGGTACTTTTGTAGCTATACTTCTTCAGTAAATTCAGAAGTAGAGCCTTATTTTTAGCTAAAGAAAGGCCTTTCTTTGGTAGATATTTTTGCAATTGCTATTTTGTCAGGTTTCCATATTAAAATATTCATCTTAAATTATTTTCATGAGTTATAGCAACCATATTTAAATGTATTATTTGACCAAATATTACCAAGTCTTTGCAATGCATAATTTTCCAAATTGCTTCCTACGTATACCTAATAGATGATGTATTTAACAAAAATAATCCACTTTGGGAAGACAGTAAGGGGACAGTATTATGAAATATAAAAGAAACTCTGGTTTTGGAAAATCAGAGCTCATTTATTTACCAAATACTTTTATAGTGTCTTAACATTCACATAACATGTACAATATCATTTGGAGTATTGCCCTAACTTACCGAAGAGGAAACTGTGGAATGACTAGGTAACAAACCTGATGGAATTCATGCAGGCGGCAGTTGCAGAGATGATGCCCTTCTATGCGTGGGTCTGTCTCCAAGGCCCTGTGCTGACCTCCCGGAGTGCTGCCTCTCCTGTCGAGGGCTGGCCCCTGCTTTACGGCAGCGGGAGCCCCTGTGCATTGCTCACCCTCCCCATGCTGTTGTTCCCTGGGCTGTAAAATAGAGATGAATTCCGATCAAGTTTTCCTATCAAGGTGAAGTGATAGATGTACATTACAGTAGGGTACCTGCCTTCTATTATTGTGTAGTTGCACCTTCTCTCTATGATCTATTATTAACTGGTTAATTTTGTTCAATTGCAAGTTTAAAAAAAGTAAAATCTTTGACACTGTTGCGTGAGATTTGAGACTTGACTTTTACATGTTGAGGTCAGAGTGTGTTTTGGAAAAATAGACAATGTGCATCCTGTAAATGGCACTTTTTCTTCCATTCCATCTTTATTTATTAGGCTTTTCCCAAAGGGGCAAGAATCAATCTTGAAAGTGATGCAAGTGCATCTCAGTGGCCTTCATTAAATCCGTTGTAGTTTCCTTTTTTAAACAGACTAGTGCTTATCAATTTCAATATTTATATGAGATATACATGTAAAGCTTTGGGGTTGTTTGTAACAAATACCCAGTTCTGCTTGTGTTGCTCTATGATATGAGATAGAAGGCCAGTGGTTGTGTATCTTCCATTAGCCCCTTTAATTCTGTTTGTGGTAGCTGAAGATAGTAGTGAGAACTATAAAAGCTGCTTTGATCTGAAGTTACTAGCTAGAGGAAACTCCAAACTTGGATTTAAGGCCAGGTGTTCTATAAAGCTTCTGTCCGATGAAAACTCCTCAATTACCTTAAGAGCTTGCCTTTATCTTGCTCTTCCATTTACAGGGCTTATTCCTTTTACAAAATTTCGGCTTCCATAGTGCCAGGATGATTTAAGCAATTATTTATGAGAGCATTACCTCATTCTCTTTCTTTCCTCAGCAAAGTTGCATCTATGTTAAGACCAAGTAGAGTGAGCCAGTTGAACTTGCTCCCTTTCTTTGCAATAATCAATAAGATGCATCCTCTTGAGGTTACACATATTCTTCTCCTTGGATGAAATGCAATATCCTTTTATGCTTCGTGTTGGGAAAAAAAACTAAATTATTTCATATCACTGGGTCAAGATTAAGATTATCAATTGCATTCAATTAAAGACATGTTTAGAAAATGGGTTGATAAGCATGTTTTTGATAATGGGATATCCATGACTCAATATGAATTCTAGCAATATAGCAAGATGATGTGCAAAATGCCCTTTGTAGCACCTCTATTTCAACACTGAGATCTCTATTACTTAGTGTGAAGCTGATTTTCCCAGGAGGTTACCAATCTCTCATTTTTTTGATAAAACTATGGAGAGGTTACCACATTTACGAGTAGCATGTGAGACAAACACTAAAATCCAAAAGAACTTTCCTATATGTTTTGAAATTCTGTGACTTTTGGGTAATAAACCTTTCCTAATATTGCTGAAATATATTTCTTTGTAAAGTTTTCAGGAGTTGGAAATGATGAGGGCAATTTAATAACATAGTGTATAGACATTTTCTGATACTCCATTAAAATATTTTAATAGAATCTTGAAGCTGGGTATCAAGCCTCAAGTATTAACCTTTGTAACTAGGAATAGTAGACATGTTAATTTTATTCATTATGGCATATGGTAAAATTGCCACTTTGTACTCTTTAAAAAAAGACTATTTTTGAAATATCTGGTGTAGGTTGTCTAGTTCCTATCTTTTCTTCTTTTCAATATAAAATTTTATTACAATCTTTGGAGAAGGAGTAAAAACAATGCAGGGGAAATAAAACCAAGAATCTAAACGTTTTATGGAAGTTCTAAACTACGCTGGGTATATGACATTGTTAAGGCCGGGGTACTTACCAGGCTGACCTGAGTACTTCTAACATGTCATCACCCCCCCACCAAAAAAAAAAAAAAAAGGTGAGTCACATTCTCCAAAGGAAAATGGATGAGATGTCTGAGCTTGCTGCAGCTCCCTGAAGAACCTTGGATAGACTGTAAATTAAGTTTAGAGGGTGCTATAAAGACAGCAGAAATGTGTAGCTAAAAGTCTCCCTTAGATTCCAGAGGAGATGCAGTCAAGTAGCTGGCTACTTGATGCACTCTGTAGCACAATATACGATGCTCAGAAAACTTAGAGATATTTAAAATGGAATCGAATCACTATAAAATCAGATAAGTAAGCGACTCCAAAAGGTAGATATTTATTTACTCAAAGCAGTTCTATGTGGAAGGCAAAGTGGAAATAAACTGCAGAGATTGAGATTTGAACTGATTCTAAATAATTTTCCATTACTTTTTCTGTCTACAATGGAATGATATATATAGGGTGGGGCAAAAGTAGGTTTCTGGTTGTCAGTATGTGAAACACAGAGTGAATAAAGCTATTGTAACAATCATAACCTGTATGTCGTTTTCCACACAACTGTGAACCTACTTATACTCCTGTATTACATCAATGAAGAGCTACTATTGAGATATCTCTAATCAAGGTTATTGGATAAATCTAAATGTAATTCATTAAAAAGCACAATGTAAAATTTTCTCAATTTGCCTTTCTTTATTCTTCAAGTTTGCTGAATAACTGTTTAACTCTGCACTTGGCTGTGCTTCTCTGGGTTCAGAAACATGATGTGTAGTCAGTGCTCCCGAACCCAGCCTGGGTGCTTCTCTGTTTAGAGTACCAGGAAGCAATCACTGGATCATCTTATTTTCCATAAACATGTTACTAAATGATTTCTGCTTGAATAATGGCTTTAACCAATTTGAGATTTTTCACTTTTGAGATTGTCTCTTTTTGCCCCCATTTTCTTGCTCTCCCAATTTCTAGAAGAAAGTAAACTGTGAATATTGATCATTTCCAAAACTCTACTAAAGAGGCTTTGGTAATAAGATGATTTTTCATTCCTAGCCGACAACAGGCAGGTGATCATTACTTTAAGGTGTGCTGAGAGCCCTTTACCTATGGGACTGTTCATTTTACATCCTTCATCCTCCCTCCCTCCCTCCATCCTTCCTCTCTTCAACTGACATCACATGCACCTCTTCTCAGATTATTATACTAGCACTTCCCTGGAAGTCTGGGCCTCAGATGTGGGAATTATTGGAAAGAAATAGTTGGAACCCTGCTATCTGGAGTTTTCCTATTCATCTTGTCATTTTTATTACATAGTGTGATAGGTGTTTGACCACCCATATTAATCACTGCTTGATTAATTTTTATTAGAAATATGAATGAGCAAGTGAATCACTAAATAGATGTTCCGTTTTATTTCAGGTAGGTAAGGAATCAATAAGTAAATTTGGAAAGGACTTCTGTCCATACAATTTACATTGGCTTCTCCCAGGGCTCACAGTGAGAAGACAGTGTCCTGTGGGCTTGGTAAAATAAAAAGAATGTCACAAGGATATGCTCCAGGAAACCATTTGATGTGATTGACATATTGGTTCCCTTAGGGTCAGTGTGAAGTTAGTGACTTGATTTATTACAGACTGTGCTAATCAGAAATCTTCACTCTGTAGGTGTGCCCCCTGATGTAATACTTAGTGTCTTGAGATTCTTAAAAAAAAAAAATCATCGATCCTCAAGTCCTTTTGGAGCAATGGTAAGGTGATTTTTTTCTGCTCCCATCTTCTCTCTTGCCCTTCCCAATACCTTGCCTGTGAAGAAATGAATCCCTCCTCTAAAGCTACAGATTTCTCCCAGCAGATGTTTAACCACCTGATTTTCTCTCTCCCATCTGGGCATGTTCTACAGTAGCTCTAGTGGAGGGGCTTTCCCAGTTTTTACCGATGAGACTATAATTAGTTTGAATAAAAATAAGATTCAAATTAAAATATAACATCAATTTCCCCTACTTCGAAATGCTGCTGGAGCGGAGGTCAATGGATTATGAGTTCCCAAGATGTCAGAATTGCAATGTGTTAAAGCTACATAACAGAAATTCATGTTTGTTTTCAAATAATTTAAATATATTCATGTTTATTACCTGTTTGTCTTGTTCACCTTCTTTATCACCTGTCCTTTTCCACTCCCAATTAAAAATGCTAGAAATCTTCAAGATAAAGGTTTCATAGATATGCCAATATCTTACATTTATTTTCCTGAGAATTTATGTAAAATAATGAGCCAGTTAATCTTTGGCATTGCAGCCTACTACATTTATACAATCTCATGATCTATTTCATTCATAAGAACAACCCTGGTGTATATATAGCTTATATTTGCCTTCAGGAGCAGTTACCACTGACTGGCCTGACTTTCTCTCATACACACACACACACACACACACCCCTGTGATCACACACACACTTGCATGCGCGCGCGTGCACACACACACACACACGCACAGCCTAAGATTTACTCTGTCCACAGAGTTCTCCTATCCTTGGGTGTTAAAATCCTTTCAAGTTCTGGCTACACTTTGTCTCAACATAGAAATTCACATGTTTTTGTGCCCCTATAATTTTTCTTTTTACTCTTGGGTAAATGTATATGGAACTGGTAAAAAGAAAAACAACAAAACTTCTCATGCTCTTTTTTTTAAAAAACGTAGTATTTTCCTAATAAAATATAAATTTGTATGTTTCTTTTGTCATACAATTAAAAAATTCTATAAAATGATTAATACAAGCTTATCTAAAGACCAACTCATGAAGTAGATGTAATTATCTCATGGTCATATAATATTCAGAGTCAATTCAGTTGTAATAGAAATCTAAATAAGTATCTTTAAAACATTTTTATTGAATATATTGAGTTAACATTGATTAATGAAATTACATAGGTTTCACATGTACAATTCTATAACACATCATCTGCGTATTGTATTGTGTGTCCAACACTCAAAGTCAAGTCTCCTACTGCCTCCATTTATTTCCCTTTATCTGCTCTCAGCTCTCTAGCCCCCTTTCCCTCTGGTAATCACCATGCTGTTGTCTGTGTCTGTAAGTAATTATTGATATTTTTTGCTGAATCCTTTTACTTTTTTCATTGAGCCCCCCAACACCTCCCAATAGCTGTCAGTTCTCTGTATCTATGAATCTGTTTCTAATTTGTTTGTTTATTTTGTTCTTTAGATTCCACATATGAATGAAATCATATATGGTGCTTGTGTTTCTCTAACTGGCTTGTTTGACTCAGCATAATACTCTTAAGGTAAACTCATGCTGCAAAAGTAATATTTCCTTAAATTTTTATAGCTGAGTCATATTCCATTGTTTAAGTGTATTATAGCTTTTTAAAATCCATTCAGCTACTGATGGGCACTTGGACTGCTTCCAAATCTTGACTCTTATAAATAACACTGCAATAAACATTGGGGTGCATATGTTATTTTTGAATTAGTATTTTTGTGTTTCTTTGGATATATTTCAGAAGTGTAATCACTGGGTCATAAGGCAGTACCATTTTTAATTTTTTGAGGTAACTTCATACAGTTTTCCATAGTGGCTGCATCAATCTGCATTCCCACCAACAGTGCACAAGGGTTCCCTTTCCACATCCTGGCCAACACTCATTGTTTGTTGATTTATTGATGATAGTCATTCTGACAGGTGTGAGGTAATATATCATTGTGCTTGTAACTTCAATTCTCTGATGATTAGTGACAAACATCTTTTCATACCCCTATTAGCCCTCCATATGTCTTCTTCAGAGAAGTGTCCTTTGTCCATTTTTTAATTGGATTGTCTGTTTCCTTGGTTTTCAGTTTTATAATTTCTTTATAAATTTTAGCTATTAACCCCTTATCAGATATGTCATTGACAGATATGTTTGGTGGGTTGTCTTTTCATTTTGATGATGATTTCCTTTGCTGAGCAAAAACTTTGTTTGATGTAGTTCTTTTTTTGTCTATTTTTTGTTCTCTCCATTGCACAAAGATATATATCAGAAAATACATTGCTATAAGAAATGTCCGAGATTTTGCCCTGGCTGGTGTGGCTCAGTGGATTGAGCACTGGCCTATAAATCAAAGGGTTGAAGATTTGATTCCCAGTCTAGGGCACAAGCCTGTGTTGTGGGCCAGGTCCCCAGTAGGTGGTGCACAAGAGGCAACCACACATTGATGTTTCTCTCCCTTTCTTTCTCTCTCCCTTCTCCTCTCTAAAAAATAAATCAATAAAATCTTTAAAAGAAGGAATGTCTGAGATCTTATTGCTTGTGATTTCTTCTAGGATTATTATGGTTTTGAGTCCTACATTTAAATGTTTAATCCACATTGAGTTTATTCCTGTGTCTAATATAAAAAGGTGGTCTACTTTCATTGTTTTGCACATATCTGTTCAATTTTCCCAACACCTTTTATTGAATAGACTATCTTTACCCCATTGTATGTTCTTGCATCCCTCATAAAATATTAATTGGCCATAAAGGTGTAGGCTTATTTCCAGGCTCTCTATTCTTTCTTCATTGTTATATATTGGGTTGACCAAAAAGTTCATTTTTTTTTCATATGATGGCTCTAGTAGTGCTTAGTCATGTTTAACTTCATTTGAAACAATTTTGTTAGATTGTATTTGTGACAGCCATCATATCAGTGTGTATTTAAAAAACCTTATCAAAATTGGTGAACTTTTGTGTAGCTATTTTAATATTGAAGATGGATGAAGATATTTTCAGTGTATTATGCTTTATTATTTCAAACAAGGCAAAAGTGCAATTGAAACACAAAAAAGATTTGTGCAGTATATGAAGAAGGTCCTGTGACTGATTGAACTTGTCAAAAGTAGTTCGTGAAGATTCTTGGTACTGTGGATATTTTGGCCAAATATCTCTTTGCTGTGGGGTTGTCTTATGCATTGGAAGATGTTTAGCAGCAGTCCTGGCCTCGGCCCGCTAAAAGTCAATAGAGGGAGATAGCTGGCATACACAAAATATCCAAATTAATAGTTATTGGTGAAAATGAAAAACGTGTCTTTTATTTTATAGAAAAACACTAGACGGACTTTTTGTCCAACCCATTACATTTTTTCTTATGCCTGTACCATGCTGCTTTGTTTATTGCAGTCTTGAGTATAGTTTGATATCAGGTAGCATGATTCTTCCAACTTTGTTTTTCTTTCTCAAAATTTTTGTGGCTCTTCAGAATCTTTTGTGATTCCATATAAATTTTTGGAATATTTGCTCTAGTTCTGTAAAATATACCATTGGTATCTTGATAGGAATTGTGTTAAATCTACAGATTACGTTGGGTAGTGTGGGCATTTTAATAATGTTAATATCTCCTGCCTGTGAACAGGTATTCTTTCACTTACTTGTATGTTCTTCCATTTCTTTCTTCAGTGTCTTATAATTTTCTCAATACAAGTCCTTTACATCCTTGGTTAATTTTATTCCTAGGTATTTATTGTTTTTGATGCAATTATAAAGGGAATTGTTTTCTTAGTTTTCCTTTCTGATAGTTCATTCTTGGTGTATAGAAATGGAAGTAATTTCTGGATATTTATTTTGTATCCTGCTACTTTACTGAATTCACTTATCATTTTTAGCAGGTTTTTTAATATTTAGGGTTCTCTATATATGGTATTATATCATCTGCAAATAATGACAGCTTGACTTCCTTCTTCTCAAGTTGGATGCCTTTTATTTCTTCTTCTTGTCTGATTGCCATGACTAGGCTTCCAGTACTGCATTAAACAAAAGTGGTAAAAGCAATATTCCTATCTTGTCCCTCATCTTAAGGGAAACATTTTTAGTTTTTGCCTGTTGGGTATGATGCCAACAGTGTTTTTGTCATATAGGGACTTAATTATGTTGATGTATGTTCCATCTATTCCCACTTTGGTTAGAGTTTTGTTTTTATAATAAATGTATGCTGGATTTTATCAAATGTTTTTTCTGCATCTATTAATATGTTCATAAGGTTTTTACTCTTCATTTTTTATATGTAGTATATCATGTTTATTGATTTGTGGATATTGTTTCAACCTTGCAACCCCAGAATAAATCCCACTTAATCATGGTATGTGATCTTTTTTCCTGTATCGCTGGATCTTGTTTGCCAATATTTTGTTAAGGATTTTAGCATCTATGTTCATGAGGGATATGGGCCTATAATTTTTTTCCTTGTAGTGTCTTTTTATAAATATATTTTATTGATTATGCTATTACAGTTTGTCCTATTTTTCCCCTTTGCCCCCTTCTATCCATTTCCTCCAGCAATCCCTCCTCTTGGTTCATGTCCATGGGTCATGCATATAAGTTCTTTGGCGACTGTATTTCCTACATTTTCTTAACATCCCCCTATTTCGTACCTGCCAATTTGTACTTCTTAATCCCTGCACCTTTACCCACCTTCCCCCCCTTCCCCAACTGATAACTCTCCAAAGGATCTCCATATCTGTGATTCTGTTCTTGTTCTGCTTGTTTGCTTAAGTTGTTATTTGTATTTAATTATTAACAGTTGTGAATTTATTGCCATATTAATGTTCATCATTTTGATTATCTTTTTATTATATAATCCCTTTTAGCATTTCACATAATAGTGGCTTGGTGATAATGAACTCTTTTATTTTTACCTTGTCTGGGAAGCACTTTATCTGTCCTTCAATTCTAAATGATTGCTTCACTGGATAGAGAAATCTAGGTTGTAGGTTCTTGCTTTTCATCACTTTAATACTTCTTTATCTGGCTTGGAATTAGGATATTGTTGGTCTTGTAAAATGATCTTGGGAGTCTTCCCTTCCCTTGATTTTTTGGAATAGTGTGAGAAAGATATATGATAGTTTTTGAATGTTTGATTAACTTCATCTCTGAAGCCATCTTGCCTTGGATTTTTGTTTGTTGGGAGTTTTCTTTTCTTTCTTTTTAAAAAATATTTTATTCATTCCTAGAGAGAGGGGAAATGAGGGAGAAGGAGAGAGAGAAACATTGATATGTGAGAGAAACATCGATGGGTTGCCTCTTGCCCTCTACAAACGGGGACCTGGGCCAACCCCCAGACATGTGCCCTGACTGGGAATCAAACTGATTACCTTTCCGTTGGTGGGATAACACCCAAACTACCACACCAGGGAGTGCTATTGGGAGTTTTTTATTATTTCTTCAATTTCATTTATTGTAATCTGTCTATTCAGATTTCTCATTCTTCCTAATTCAGTTTTGGAAGATTGTATATTTCTAGAGATTTATTTATTTTTGTCCAGATTGTGCAATTTGTTGGCATACAATTGTTTGGAACATTTTCTTATAATTCCTTGTATTTCTGAGGAGATGGTGGTTACCTCTCTTTCACTTCCAATTTCATTTATTTGGCTTCTCTCTGTTTTTTCCTGGGAGTCTGGATAAAGTTTTGTCAATCTTGTTCATCTTTTCAAAGAAACAACTCT
The DNA here is from genome assembly GCA_004027475.1 of Anoura caudifer. Taxonomy (NCBI): domain Eukaryota; kingdom Metazoa; phylum Chordata; class Mammalia; order Chiroptera; family Phyllostomidae; genus Anoura; species Anoura caudifer. The sequence continues at coordinate 873,383 of PVKU01000036.1, forward strand.
TGGTTTCATTGATCTTTTGTATTTTTTTGACTCTTGTTTATTTTTGCTCTGATCTTTATTATTTCCTTTCTTCTCCTCATGTTGAACTTTGTTGTTCTTTTTCTAGTCCCTTTAAGATTAAAGCGAGGTTGTTTATTTCAGATTTTTGTTGTTTCTTGAGGTAGGCTTGCATTTCTTCCTTAGGATTGCTTTTGCTGTGTCTCCTAGGTTTTGGGTTGTTGTTCTTGTTTTCGTTTGTGTCAAGCTTTCTCTGGATTTCTTCCTTGATCTCATTGTTAACTCATTCATTGTTGAGTAACTTTTTATTTAGGCTCCATGACTTTAGACATTTTAGTTATCTGTTATGTGTGTATTATTAAAGTAATTGTTTGTTGCTATTGTAAGGGTACCAGATTAAGCTAGCTACAGGCTGTATTTCACTAGAAACATAGTTCGGCCTTCCATTCACTTTGTCTTTGTGTTAATATTCTCCAAAGAGCCCAGCTGCACTATTCAAATGAAAAATCACTTTCGTCTAGTTCTTTTAGTAGTTAGGATGAGGATAATTTCACCTTAGAGAATTCTCTCCATTTGACTAATAGACACAGCCTCAGATCTCAACCTGAGCTTTTGAAAAGCATCCTTACTAACCTAAGCCAATTGGATAACTGATAGGATAATTTACGGGTTAGTGGCAGAAGATTAGGGTGAGAACAAGCCCCAACCATAATCTGTACGTGCAATGAAAATAAATGTTTTATTAGCATGAAAACTCATAAAGAAAGTTTATGCCAGGGCAGCAGAGGAATTGAATTGGAACACAGTGAGGCATCGAGTTTAGAGCCAGATAATCTAGGCTTTTCATTCCTCAAAACATTTCTCATCATCTTTATATTATAGCATAAAATTCAAGACTGATTATTGAGATTAAGAGTGAAAGTGAAGAAAGTACAGAAATGCAGATATTTATGCTTTGATTAGGATTCAGGATACAATGCTGAGAAAAGGAAAATTTCAGCTAAAGTTTTCAGAGATCCACAGCAGCTCACTCAATCCCTTCACCCAGTTTGATTTTTGGGCATTGCACTTTCCGCTGTGTCATTTTTGTGCACTTACCTGTCCCTTTGATATTTGTCTTTTCCCACAAGAATATTAGCCCACAAAGACAGGCACTTGTTTGCTTTAGCTCACTTCCATGTGCCCAGTAACTGAAATAGCACCTGCACTTTGCAGGCACTCAGGAGATAGTTGGTGAATAAATAAGTCCACCAGGACTTAGCCCAGAATAGTTTTCTTGGAACATGAGGGAACTCAGTAGGAACGTCATCTTAATGCATGTTGTAAATGACCAGCTCTTTGTGTGGTGGAGGAAAAGTTCACTGTAAGTTGTAATTCTTGCTTATTTCCATTCCTAGTGATGTAGATATATACATTCATGTGCATTTTGATTTAAAGAGAATTTCATGCCCTCATGGGTATGGCCCAGTGAGTCGAGCGATGTCCTGCAAACCTGAAGGTCATCAGTTCAATTCCTGATCAGGGCATAGGCCTGGGTGTCAGGCCAGGTCCCTGGTTGTGGGTGTGTGAGAGGCGATGGATCAGTGTTTCACTTGCACATCAATCTTTCTCTCTCTCCCTTCCCCTCTCTCTAAAAATAAACAAATAAAATCTTTAAAAAAGAGAATTCCATGCTTAGGAAAATACCTTTGAATTTGGAAGGAGCTATAATAAAGCTGAGTTATTTATGCTATAGGATCTCTGTTTATGCCAAACAAATCATAAGGCAAAGCTTCATGCAGTGTATTTAGAAAGAAAGAATAATGCTGAAATCTATTGTTGTTTTTCTAAGGCAGGTATAGTTTCAAGAGGATTAACAGAAATTTATTGAGTGTTAATTAATGATATGAGGTAATTTTCAAAGCATTCCCTTACCAATGCTTAAACTTATTTAAATAGAACATTTTAACCTTGTTTTAAGTGCTGAGGAAAAGGCAATATTGAAATGCTGTAAGTTAGATACTTGGCATTTAAAACTTTTAAACTAATTAACCTTAAGGTATCTAGTAGTTTTTTACAGTCTTTAAACTTGTACTTTATAATATATTTGTGTCAACATAAATATAACACAATTTTATTTACTGTAGCATTGGAGAGTAACATAGTTTGGAGACACAATTTCTGAGAGGAAATGCCTTTCTGTAATCTTTTTATATACTCATGGAAATTGGTTTGGCAAAATCAACAGACCTTTATTTTCTAACTGGCACTAGCTGTGCTGAATGTTTAGCGATTGCTCTGCATTTTGAACAAGATTCTTTCAGCTTCGCGGTGTACATGCAGAGGGTGTAGCTACGCAGCTAGGGGTGAACAGTGACAGACCTTTTCCAAAGAGCTGGCTCAGACAATTTAGCCATGTAGAACTTTTGGCTTATATTACAGTGGTTGTCCATGGGCATCTGAAATCATGGCACCTTTGCACACTTTAAAATGTATTTTTCTATCAGGCACTTGCTTTAAAATGTAACTGGGGGTTCTGCCTTCATACTCTGACAATAACAAAAATATTCAGACATTGTCTTGCCTAAACCTTCATTTGGGTTGAATTTATAACATCCAAAACAGATGATGCTCTGTGTTATTTTGGTAGAGTTTGCAACTCCAGCATTCTTTAATTTTTACTGGCAGGTTGGTTAAAAATGGAATTACAATGAAATTATTAATGTTAGACACATTTTAAATGTAGTATATGCCATTATATCTTCTGATTCATAATTTCTTTAAGTTTATCACCTTGCCCCATGAGCTTGGGCAAATTACTTCAATCTTTTGAATCTCATTTTCTTTTTTTAATAAAAAAGAATGGAGGGTGGTCTCAAAGCTTAGAGGTCAAAGATGTATCCTTTATTTAAAGGTGGCTAGAAATGGGCACTTATGGTATTATCAGAAAGTATTAAAATTAATTGTTTTGTTAATTCATAGATAAGTGCATCTTTAATGGTCTGTGCTCCAACAGAGTGATACAGATATAGCAGTGTGTGCCACACTGAATACATAGTGTAAGAGAAATGTATACAGAAGATAAGGGCCTTTCCAGAACATTTCCTAAAATAAGAGAGGACATCGACTTCCCACCAAATTGTCGTGGATTCTGGAATAAGCAGAATACATTACTGACTCTGCAAGAGATACAAGTGGCCACATGAAAATAAAGATTACGAAGTTATATTTTTATAATTATTCTAAGGAGTCTGACATAGCAGTTTCCATATGGAGAAGTAATTTAATATTTACTTTGACTTTTCTGAATGTATGGGGGCACATTTGCATATGACATTCATTTAATTAGAATATTTATTTAGAGTTTCCTTGAATGACTTTCTATAACCTGATTTCAACAGATAATTACCAATTCTGTGCATCGTTTTTAAAAACTGCCTCCTCAATATAATTAATTAGGAAGCTTTGAAAAACTCCCTCATCTCAAGGATGTTTTATAAAAAGGCAAAGTGAATGATTTAAAATTTAATTTACATTAAATCAAACTATTCCCTACTCTTGCAGAAAGAATTAGTCAGCTTTAAACATTGAAGAAACAGAAAATATAGTCATACGGTAAATGCTTCCCTTATAACCTTTGTCCTGAATGATCTATCGTGCCATTTAAGGGCATGATCCCTTGTTCCATTCTTAGATAAAATGCCCATTGCTCCTGGGTCTGGGAGGATCTACTTAAAGGCAAATGCTATCCAAATACAGATCTGCAGAAATGGAAAAGTGCCCTGTCATAGTTCTAGGCAGTGAATGGATGACTCATTGCTCCAGCACACAGAGATGTCATTCCCGCAGAATCTGTTATAGTTCAGGGACTATTTAACCTTTAATACAAGTCATTTTTATTGTCCCAGCAGAACTCAAAACACTTTAAAACACTATTTCTTTTTGGCACTGTGTGCCAGTTGTAATGCTATTCTGTCAGGGTGGGAAGAAAAAGCATGGCGAATCTCATCCCTGTGCATAGCGCCTGAAGGACTCCTTAAGGAGCCCACACCCTTCTTCACCAAACACGGCGCACAATCGCTCCCAATTTGTCAGTGATGGCCGCTAACTTGCGGAATGAAATTCTCTCACAGACTCCCCTTTTCATTCTAAAGATCACACAGTTTGTTGTTTTTCTCTCTTTCTACACTTTCAATGGGGTGCCTTCAATTAATTCTAATAGAATATTCCACAGCATCGAATAGGAAAAAAGCAGGATAAAACTAACCGCTACCAATATATTTACTTTTGCTATTGTTTGTTTGTTATTGTTTACTCATAGGTTTATCTGTCAGAACTTATCAGAAAAAAATAAAACCAATTTATTTCTAGTTTTTAAAAATCTTTCACTGGCATGGACTTAAGCTTGTTTACATTAAAAATATATCACCTTGGAAGACTGGTTCTCTATGTTCCCCCAGTTTGTTTGCCTTGCAATCATGTCCCTAATTTTTTTTCTTCTTTACAGCCTGCCACAGATAAAATTTTCAGCAGGCTTAGTGCAGGGAAAATTGAGAAACAAAAAAAGAAATACAACATAACAGAATAAAGTGCTTTAAATTCCAGTGGGAAAATAAAAGTGATTTGTGTTAAAGGTTAAATAGTCCCCAAACCATAATGTTACAAGTTTTATAGGAACGATGTCTCTATGTTCTTCAGCAATGCATCATTGATCCACAGCCAAATACCACGGACATTGTAATTTTTTATCTCTGCAGAACAATATTTGGATACCCCTTACCTCTGAGGCAATTCCTTTGTAAATTATAAATGTATTTCTTTCTGGGGGATCAAAAAAAGTACACATCAGAATGAAAGATGAAATGTAGAAACTGAATTTACAGCTGCCTTTTGCAATCAGGGAGGAGTGTGGGATTTCTCATTTTCATTCACTTCTCAGAGCTTTGTAGATAGAAGCCTAAAATGGTATATTTGAATTTTTTAAAATATTCTTCTCTTCTCTGGCTGTTTAAATGATTGCAATCAATCAGATTTTCTTTGTTCAAGAAGAACCAGGAAATTATAATATGAATCTTTTTTCATATGTAATTTTCATTGTACAGTGGGCAGTGACTGACAGTTTAACAGTATCCCACTGGGGCAAGAATATGATGTTATTTTGGGATAAATAATTTTACTCAAGAAAACTTAACTTACAACAACTTGATTTTTAAGTCTCCTTTGAAAATAGCTTTGAAGGATACAAAATTATATTTGGAGTCTATTAGTTTACATGGATAGGAACTAATGTAATTACTTAATGAAACTATTAAGATATATTAAATCTTCCCCAGTAACAACAGAAATCTGAAGCAAATATAATCAATGGCAGGCTACTTTGTAATTTATAAGTATTTTCAAGGAAGTATTGTTGCCTATTTGAAAATGCTACCTTAATTACAAAATGGCATTTAAATATGGACAAAATAATCATACTACTAAAAAATAAAAACACCAATGGTAAGGATGGGTTGTAACCAAACACACATTTTCTGACATTTAGAAAGAAAAGCTGACTCTGTTCATAAGAGGTTTTGCAAATACACTGTTTCTATGAAACCAGCATAAGCTTATTCTGGATTTGCTTGAAGACTGAAAAATGAATTCAATCCTAAACTGTAAATATATAGTATTTAATACAATTATCCTCTTCGAGTTAGCTCTCACACTGAAAAACTTTATCCTCAAAACAAATTTAGCATGTATATTATTGTGATCAAATATTATACAGACTTGGACATTTTTCTCCCCTAAAAGTAGTTTTCTCTGTGGATCATAAGGTGAAAATTTTATGTTTAAGATAAGATAAAGTATAAAAACAAAGTTACATATTATTTAAGTGTATTTACAAAAACAAGATATTTTTGGAGCTTTTTCTGCTGTTTACTAATCAAAGTTTACATGTACATAAAATATTTTTCACATGGTTAGAAAGAGCACTGGTATTTTAAGTATTCATACCTTCAAAATGTTATGGTTTGCCTGCCATGTGCCAGGCCTGAATTGCATGCTGAACGATGAGAGGGACACGCGGCATGGGTCCTGTCTGGCTCATGTGTGTGTGCGTGTAAGAATAGCAGAAAATAAACCTGAGTTATATATAGTTAAAACTCTGACAAAGGCTATTTCAGAAACACAAAGGTGAAGGGGTGGTTCTTGGTGGGGGAGACAAGTATTAACAGGGTATTTTCTCTGATGAGGTGACATTTGTTATGACTCATGAGAAAACACCAGTCATATACAGAAAATAGAGAAGTGATTCCAGATAAGGGGCGCATGGCATGGGTGTTCCCTAAACAGGGGCCGGGAGCCTGTCTGTCTCCAGGTCTCGGGAAGGAGGCCACTGGGGCCCAGCATTCTAGGGGCAGAGAGAGGCCTGTGGGACACAGCCCAGGCCAGACCGGCGGCATCTTCAGTTTGGATGTTGTATCAGCTGTGCAATGGAAGCCATTCAAAGGTTTAAAGGAAGTCATTGTGTCTGTGTATCCTGGCTACTTAAGGGAAATTATATAATTCATAGCTGTATAATTACATAAAATTCATATAAATTATAGAAAAATGAGCAGGCAATAATTATAATAGGTTGAAACATGTAGGTTTGACATAAAAATCAGTCATTTTTTGATTGCTTATTAGTTTTTAACATATTAAGTGTAAGGGGCTTGTGAGGCAATGAGCACTCTTCATACTGGCGAGTCTACAGTAGAGGGAGAGGCCACTTGTGAGGGGGAAACCAGGTTTGACATGCGCTCTCTGTATCGAGAGAAGACATGTAGATAAGAATAATCACATTTCCTATGAGGATATAAGGAGTCCAAGGGTAAACACGACATGTCAGATAATCACTTACTGTCTGCTGAGCTTGTGATGTTTGAACTTGGCCGAATAGTGCCCATAGCAGGCACACCACCAGAAGAGCTTGCTGTGGGGTACAAGGGCCAAGTTAGCAGGGTTCCCAGAAGGAGCCATTGAAGGATCAGTGTTGACAGGCCAAGGAAGGTGAGAACTGTAAAGGGTCAGTTGGATTTGGCCCCTTAGGGTGGCTTGTGACTTGTACAAGGAGTAGTCTCAGTGGGTTGTGGGCCTGGGAGCCACATGGCTAATGCATAAAGGAGTGGACAGGAGGCAGGGAAAGGGAAACTGCCCGTGTTGGGACAAGCAAGCAAACAAGCAACATGCTTTCAGGATCCCTCACTGCCTTCTCCTTCGCCTTGAGGTTTAAAACCTCAAGGACTGAGCTAGATCACTGTCCTCATAAAATAGTAAATCAAGGGACATTATGAGTGACTCAAAGCCATTGTAGCAGCCACATTACTTGGCTGGCAGGGTTATGATGAACAATGGCCTCAACAGGTTGAGAATATATAGGAACAGGTGATCTTTCTTCACATTTAATTATGAGGTCCTCTGCCATTATTTTTGATATTTCAAGGTTTCCACACATGGGCATTCCAAAAATCTATCCTCATAATTCCTGGCCTTCTGAATTCTGATAATCAATCTTTATTCTGCTTAAGAGCACACACTCTCATAGCAATAACAATAGTAATAATGGTTATCAGTTCTAGACTGTCTACCATTTATCAGACAATAATCAATTTGGTTTATCTAATTGAATCCTCACTGCATAATGAGTTGGGATTTATCTCAATTTTGCAAATAAGAAAGTCAGGATTCCTAAAGTTAAATAAATTGCCAAAGCTCACACAGCTCTTTAATCAAATATTTGTTCTTGCCTAGAAAGTTTCCCCTCGGATGCTCACTGAGCTCACCCTTGGATCAGTGCTCGCTTTGGTCTTCCATCAGCCTGGCAGCTGAGCAAAAGAACCAAACTCACTCCGCTAGCTGGATGCAGGTGGAGTCTATTCTATGTGTTACATGCTGTCACGTGTTCTCTGAAATTTCACCAGGGACTTTCCTTCCTCTGTCACATTCTCATTATGTTCTGTCAATTCACAAAGGTCTCGGTTCTCCATGAGCCTCCTGCCCATGTAGCCATCATAACCAGTCTCAACGGCTCACCTCATCTGCTACTTTGCAGAAATGATTGAGGCCAGGGGATTGGAACTTGCCTTGATACATCTCACTATAAACAGATGTGTTTTCACCTCCACTCGTCCTTCCCTCCTTTGTTCCAGGCTCAGAGGGAGAACAGCCCATTTAGTAGAGTTTGCTTTTTCCTTTTGTGATCCCTGTTTGGAAGCCCCTATTTTGCATCCATCCTTCTCCATCCTTAATTCAGCAATGACGATTTGTACTTCAGGACCCTGAATACATTTTTCCTTTGTGAAATCCTCTCTGACACAAGAATTCTCTGCACACTTCCCACATGCAGTCATTTTTTTTCTATGGTGTTAAGGCTCTGTCTTATATACACATCCATCATACTTATCCCAGCTTGGTACATGAGGCGCTTTGCAAACCTGGCTGAGTATTTGAAACAATAGTTCTGTGGTCTCCTTCCCCAGACAGTCTCATTCTGCAGGACTGCAGCAGGGCTTAGAAGTCCGCGTGGTGTAACTACTGCTCGGTGTTAGGGTGACCATCTGGGGTTGGAAACCCCAGAGTAGTGGACACAGAGTGTACTTGAGGGCAGAGATATGTTTAATTTCAGCTCTGAAACTTACTAGAGGAAAAGATTTCCACAAATTTCCCAAATTATCTGGCCCCTAGTAATAGATCTTTTTGTCTGTGTCTTCAGAATATATCAGGATTCCTAGTGGGCCTTAATGTGTCTACCAGTAGCTCAAGCCATCATCGTCTCTCATGATGTCTGCTGCAGCGCCCTAACTGATCTGATTCACACTGTGTGAATCATAGCACACTGTGTGTTCTATAGTTCCCACCCTGAACCTGTTGAGATTCCTTTGTGGAAAAGTCACACAATAGTTTCTTTCCTTCTAGTCTTCTAGTGTCGTCCTTTGACATGCAGAATTTGATCCTAATTCTTCACAATGGCCCATGTGACTCTCTGTGATCAGCCAATACAAATCTCCCTTTTCCTGCTACCTCCTCGATGTCTTCCCGTACCTGCCTTTCCCTTGCTGGTTCCACTGCAGCCACGCCGGGCCCTTCGGTGTTCCTTGAATCTGCTGCGCAAGTGCAGGCTGCAGGTCCTGGACATGCTCCTCTCTGGGTCTGTGCTATTTCCCCAGATATTCCCATGACTCTCTTCCCTTCATTCAGGATTTTTAAAGCCAGAAGTTACTTCCTCTGAGAGGTCTTCCCTGGCAATCCTAAACAAAACTGCATGCACATCACATTCGATCAAATTATCCCACGATGTGTTATAAATTTCCCTTATGCTGACCTGTTTTCATCTATTTTCCTGACTGGATGGGCACAGTGACATGGAATAAATTGAAGAATCCAGGGACTTCTGAGCAAGGGACTCACCAGTGACCCTACTAGTCCATGGGGACGACACCGCAGAAAATCAGAATGAGGTTGTATTAGGTTGACCAAAACGTTCATTTAGTTTTTTCGGTAGAAGACACATTTTTCATTTTTATTGATAACTTTATTGATTTGGGCATTTTGAGTATGTCAGCTATCTCCCACTATTGGCTTCTAGTGGGCAGAGGCCAGGGGTGTGGCTAAATGTCTTCCAATGCGTAAGACAGCCCCACAGCAAAGGACTATTTGGCCAAAATGTCAATAGGACCAAGAGACTTCGCAAGCCACTTTTCACACATTTGATCGGTCATAGCACCTTCTCCATACACTGCACAAAACATTTTTTTTTTTTTGCATTTTGGTTGCATTTGTACCTTTCTTGAAATTATAAAGCATAATATGCTGAAAATGTTGCATATCTTCTTCCATCTTCCATATTAAAATGGCTGCACAAAAACTCACCAATTCTTATAGTTTTTTTTAACGCACTCTGATGACAGCTGTCACAATACAATCTAACAAAATTGTATGCAATGAAGTTAAAGGCAACTAAGCACTACTAGAGCCATCTTATGGAAAAAACTAAATGAACTTTCTGGGCAGCCCAATATTATGTTGTGCCCAACGGAGTCCCTCACAAAGATGCTGAGATCTTAGCAACCAAGAAGCCAGCAGACCCCAGCGTCCTGGTGCCCGAGGGAGCCGTGGTGGGAAGAGGGGGTCGATCTGCCTGGAAAGGGAGTTGCAACACTTGCTCTTCTCCAGTTTTATGTGTGAAATGTTTAGTTTCACTGATGGAAGAACAACTTTTGTAGGGAATAAAATAAAACACAATTTGTTTTCTCCTGCTTTAAATATTTTCCCCATATAGTGTAGTTTGTTCCACATTAATACACAGAGGAATTAGATGCACACATTTTGTTCGATGTAAAGTGGTCACAGTTAACCAGAGATATTGTAGTGAAAGCTATATAGTATTTTCCAGGTTCATTTTCAGTCTCTAAAACCATCTGGTCCCTGCTAACAGCACGTCTTCAAGACAGAAAGGAACTGTTTTTGAATGTGGTACCTGTAAGCCTAAAAACACAAATTACTTTAATTAAAGAAAAAGACCACGGCTCATTTTCCCCATTAGAGTGTATCAGTTTTAGTGCTACTGAACATCTATTGTATTTTTCCCCCAAATAAAAATGAGTTCTATATGATCAAGTTTGCAGCACTGCATGGAAAAAGTGTGGCTTAGAAGCCTCGTTTCGTTTCCCTTTGTAAAATGACTCTTGGTTAATTAGAATTTGTATCTGCCCATCCATATTTCATTGGAAATGTATTAAATAAGCTTTAAGCCTTGTCACTGTGGTGAATGGTGATTGTCTCATTGAAGCCTGACTTTTTCTCTGTGCTAATGCCTTTGTCTGGTGACACAATTTTGCATGAGCACAAAGAGAGTGGGTCTGGCTGGGTTTGTTGCCCTTTTGTTACTTCATCATGACAGCGTTTCACACAGAACTCTTGTCTCTTTCATTTTGCTCTGAACCACCGTCTTTGCTCTGCAGCTGTTTAAATGACATGTCCATTAATTTGAGGCAATCCATTGTGCATGGGAGTATGCCAGTACAACACTGAGGGAAAAAATCTAAAAACATGATTTATTTTTATTGACTATGTATTTCTTTGTCAGTCAATCACTTTCAGTGTGGGATATTTAGGTGAGGTTCATAGCAAGTGAAGTAGCTACCAGGAGTCCCTGAAATAAGACATCTTAAGTGTGCTGAGAGGCAAGGTTATGTAGAAATAAATGCTTCAACATTTTCAGGTCCCCCAATTCAGTCTTGCATTTTAGTGCATATTATAGCACTTCTTTTCTGATATTTTTGTTGAAGCAACAACACTTTTTTCTCTCCATTCAAAACATTATTTGCAGCACACTGCGTGTTTATGGGAACATCCCTTAGAGGAGACAAGTGTTTCTGGATCCTTCCTAGTCCTGGTGAAAGCACTGACTTTCAGAAGAAACTTTAAAACATAATTTTGACTCAAAGGGTCTCCATTTTCTAACCCACAGGAAGCAAGATTGGGGTTTGAATCATTCTGTACTTTCCCATAAAGTTGCATTTGTGATCACTTTTGGTAGTAACTTAATTGCTCCTGGAGGAAGGCCATAGATAAAAATTTTAAAGGGCACTAATTTAAGATATCACTTTTGTTTGTACATCACTGTGTTCTTATCTCAGAGAAAAATGTCCTGTGCAATACACACAGTTTCAAACTCTTCCACCCATGATAGGAATGAAGGGTGCACACTCACGCTTTCCTGGCTGTTTGCTGATCTGTGATTTAACTTATTTGAGGAACTAGAGCTGGCAGAGGAAAAATGCATATAAATAAGGAAATTACATCATTGAATGTTCTCCCCCTAGTTTAACAGAATCAGTTTGTCCAATAAAACAGACCCTTTAAAATATTTCCCATTAACTATTTGGAGCTATCTCTTCTCTATTTAAAATAAGCTATAAAAATGTAGAAGTGCCTATCTCTCTTGATTAAAGTGGGATTGGTATCATAATGATAGACTGTGAGATCTGTGCTCTTTTAATCCTCATCTTAACTGGCTTCATTCTAATTTATACAGTAATCACTATAAGGACGCCAGACGCTATGTCCTCAAGAACAGGTGCCTAACTGGGAGGCACCCTGACAATGGCATGTCCATTTCATAAGTTAAGAGTTAAGAACATGCTAAGTTATTTTTAAAGGTAAAGAAATGTTTCACTACATTTAGCAAGTCACAAAATGTATAATATGATCAAAATCAAGAAAATTAGAACTATGTTTATCTAGTTTGAATCAAAATACTATCAGCAGGATATTTCCTTTTATATCATGACTGGGATCTTCAATATTTAGTAACCTAAAACATTTTTATAAAGCAATAGAATAAAAGATTATCATGAGATTGTTTTTGTTCTGGCTGCATATAAAAATAAAATAAATTGCAACAGGAAGGCTTTTGTTAACATCCACATACTCTGGGGGTGAGAGAAGATGCTTGACCCCGCCGAGTTTGTGCTGGAATTGCCAACACTTTCCTGCTCCTTGGGTGACATTAAAGTCTTAGACTCCAGACACTGTCTTATGAAATTTTCAGTGTAATATGAGTTTGTTAAAGTAACTCTGTGCTTCCAATTATGTGGCACATTTTTGATAGTGCCATGAAGTCTTTGAACAGCCCTGGTAGCTGTAGGGAAAACAGTCTCCTAATTCTCAACATTTCTCTAACAGATCACCTTTTTCCAACTGGGATTTACCAAGATATACCATTTTGTGTTGAGTTACCATGGATTTTGAACAATGCTAAATGAAAATAAAGGACATTAGAATTGTGTTGCAAATCAAAATTTTTGGATGCGAGCTGCTTTGTAGACCAGTGGTCCTCAGGGTGGTGGGTGAGGATATATGACAATGTCTGAAGTATTTTTTTTTCCACTTGTCTGGCTCTCAGAAGGTGCCAGAATCTAGTAGATGAAGGCCAGTGATTCCATGGAACATCCAACAATGCACACAGTCCTGCACAACAAAGCATAATCTGGCCCAGAATGTGGGCAGAACCACTGTACAGAGACCCTGCTTCACACTAGTAATTAAACTCAAAAGTAGAGGGTGATCGAAATATGTCGCTTGAAAGTGTGAAACTTTGAGAAAAAAGAAATAAAACTCTCTCCAACCGCTTTAAATTTCTGACATCTGTGTTGCATATGATTGGAGATTCTCTTTCTTCTAAATATCTATTGTGTGTTTCAATGACTGCTGGGATAAGAGCTACTTGTTTCTCCAGTAATTGTCTCAGGAAAACTGCCAGATGGTGATGCTGAGAAGGGCAGTGTGCAACAGACAACAAACAAACAAACAAAACTTCTGTTAGTTACTTTCCCATTTCACTTTCCGCCTTTAAAGGCTAAGCTGAGCTGATATTTCAAATATGTTCCATCCTTCACTAAGTAGAGGAAGTGATGATTCATTCATACAAAATGGTACCCAGATTTTGACATGACTTGTGGAATTCTTTACTGTACCCGCTTATTATTTGTTCCTGCTAGCCCTCTAACTTGATTAAAAGAAGGAAGGGATTCTTTTGCCACTAAATGAAAGTTTTGGTGTGTCCTGTGACTCTTCTGCTCATTCCTGGGGAGTCCTGTGGTAAGGTCAAATCACAAAACACAATGGGAAATCAGCAATTAAAATGCCTGGTTCTCTAGAATATTCATAACTATGGATTTGATTTAAATATTCATTGTGACACATAGGATGGGCTTCAGGCAGACTGCCTGCTGCCTGGGAATGATAGGAACAGCTAGCTGCTTCTTTGTTCCCTGTGCTTTCTCCCAAAGCTGCCTCAGTTTGGAACACAGAGAGTGAGTGGTGGGCTTTCATATGAAGTTTTCACTTGTGCAGGTCTGCTCTGAGATGACCGTGTTCTCTAGGTCTGGCAGATTGTCACACGTGACTCTTACTGGTGACCTGTCTAGTTAAGGACCCTCTGCTTGGACTTTCTGCTCTGATGCGGCTGTGGGTTGGTTCCAGTCCCCTAAGATTTAATACCTGGGACCCCATTTGCTTAGGGGTCCCCTCCATGGAAATCTCTTTGCTCAAGTCTCATTATATACACAGATAATACTCTTAGGTAGGTGTCACATTGACCCAGGGCTGGTTTTTTGTCCTCCCATGTAACAACACATCTGATCTGTGGGGAACGCTTAGGGAGACACACGTCTAGGGACCATCTCCGAAGGAGTCTCTCCGGAGCTCCACTCTCTCTGAGTTACTGGTGTGCCTGGCCTGCACGTTTGTAGGCCTCCCATTTTCCTGGTTAACTCAGGTTTATTGTCAGTTGGGACGTGAGTCAAAACTACATGACCAATTCTAATTACCAGTCAAAATTAAATTATAATTTACTCATGACCACAAATTTCATTATGTTTAGTAAAATGAGATGTGAAGCTCTATGATACCATTTTACTAATGATGCTTTCTAATAATTAATAATGTAAAAATATGCAAGTATAGCTCTGAGACTGTGAGAGAATTATTTATATCTTAAATAGTTTTTTTCCCAAATAATGAGGATGTGATGCTTCAGATAAGACAAAGAGGAGGGTGAGAATGAAACAAAGGAGGGATTGTTCTGTGATTTCCAATGAGTATTTTGTGCATGTTGCTATATATAGTATTTTTCATTGTTAAATGATTTTTAATTGTGCAATTTTCAATTTTGGTGTGGAATATTAAGTAACTGGCAATAGGGGAAGACAGAAATCTAGGAAAGATATTTTGAGCAGAAATACTTTGGCAATGTGAAGCACTCTCTAGCGATAGTGCTCAGACCAAACATAACTTGTTCTATTCTTATTTATCCTGCTGCTCTGGAAGATAAAACTGAGACTTTGCTGCAGGAGCTGCACTAGCGGGAATGCAATGCTGTGTTTGCAGGACCTATGATCTTGTTTGCAGAGAAAAGTAATTCACAAGGTGGAAAAGGGCATCATGAAACACATTCACCTCCCGCTCTGTAGGAAGAGTGTGAGAATTGCTGAGAGGCTGTTAAGCCAGATATTTTAGTGTATCTTCATGGATGATTGTATTTGTTTTTTTTTTTTTTTTTTTGAATAGGCATTTTATCTTTCTCTTACATTTCATGTATCTATTGCTATCTATTTAGTTGAATTTATTTTAATTCTGCCGTCTACTTTGTATTGCCTGCTCAGGGTCAGTGCTTGCACACGTGCTGTTGTGATTTTGCATTCCAGTTTTGCCTGTTCTTAATTGCATGTCACATGATTATTATGATATAGAGAAGTTATTTTAGATTTACCTGTGTGTTAACCAATTTCTTAGTTAATCTCTCTTGAATCTCATCATCTTTTTGAGATCATTTTTTTCTCTCTAAAGTTAAAATTGTGTTTGTGGTGATACAAAAGAAATTTTGTTTGTTTGAAAGTGCATTTCAGTCTTGAATAATTGCTTTGCTGAATGAAAATCCTACTTGATCTTAATTTGCAGGAATGAATGGGGTTTAATTGTTGACAGTGTTCCTTGTAGAGAGTTGTCATCTCTTGCTTCACTTGAGGACAATAAAGTCCTATGGCCACAATACCACCTTGGATTCCTTGGGGACACCTGGTTACTGTGAATGCCTCAGAGTCATTTCCCACCGAAAAGGTGAATGTCAGTATAAGTGATTTTTTTCCAGTTTAGGAAGAGAAAGACTATGGTTTTCCCAAAGATTATTTGTCAAAGCAGTGCCTAAAAATTTTATTTGACCTGGTTTTTGAGATATATTTAGAAATATTCATCATATCCTGTGAAAGATTTCCTAATTGTAAAATGTTAAAATATGATAGTTGACTTACTAAAAACAAATCTGATAATTTTAATAATGTTTTTGAAAATTGTCAAAACATTTTCTTCCCCAACTCCTTTGTATGAGGTCCAGGTAGTAGACTTCTTAAGTGGTAGAATGAGATGCATTCAGGTTTTGTTCTTAAAACATAATTGCTTAATTAATAAAAATCTATAACAGATACTATTTTCCAGATTGTTGCTTGGTAATATCCGGAATGACTAAGCTGATGTAGTAATGCCTGCGATTTTCAGTGGGGAAAGCAAGAAACATATTTAACACAGAAACTATAGGCTTATTATTTAACAATGGAATCTATCCAAATATAGCAAAGTTTAATTTTCAAATCACAAATTCATAATCTCTATTTTGTTCTAATGACATTATGCTCTCCAGGTTCTCTTTATGTAAATAACTTCTTATCAATGGTCATACTGCACCTTTCATATTGCACTTGTCCTAAAATAAAACTGATTGTAGTCAGGACATACATCATCCCCAAAGTGGGTCTCACGGATGGGTTGGCTGGGCCTGATCTCTCGTGTGGAGCTCCAGGCTCAGTGCATCACTAAGTGCTCCCCTTACAGGGGAGACTGTGCAGTTCAAATCTAGCACCTCCTCTACATGATTCTTACTTATATTACAGGAAATTCTGAGTCATCAAGTCAAGCTTGAGATAACATGGCTCTTGGCAAGATTCCTGGTGATCGTCATACCTTTGTAATGAGATAGTCACATTGGACCTAAAAGATACCATAATATGTATAAAACTATCATGTTTAGTTTTACATTACTATTTGTAAATATATTTTTAAAATATCCAGAAAGTCAACTTTATCAATGATATACACTAATAGTCATATATATTTATTTTTATACTATTATAGTGGTTTGATCAGAAGTGTAGAAAATATAAAAGTCTTAAAAGACCTTGTTAGCACCATCTCAGAAAGAAAGTCACTTTTCATTCTCACAGCGAAATCTATCAACATGAGCCAGTTCTACAGTGCTTTTCAAAGAACAATGTTGAACTTTATTGCACAAAAATTAAACAATCCCTTTTAAAATGTTAATAACTTCCTTGAGATTTAAGGAGGGTGATAAATATTAAGTACCAAGCTTAAAAGTTTATTTGAAAAATGTTAACTTTCTTTTGTTTTGCAAAAGTATATTTACAAGTTTATCAACACAAAGAATTTCTTTACTATTGAATTATTTCAGTGCTTTATAATCATAAATTGACATGAAACATTATTTTAGGCTCTCCTAAAATAATGGCCTATAGTAAGGAAAGATATTGCGGTCTTTTCAAGAAATAGTTGCCAGCCATAATCCGTCTTTTTATATTATTTTTCTAAATTTACACTGTAGCCCTTTGAAATGTGTCAATACTATCTTAATACCATTTCTTAATTAAATTAGTATCATTGAGAAGATGTGAAGTACTGTGAAATGAGTAGAAAACAAACACTTGTTTTACTTTTTCTACGTGTTCAGCACACTGGGAACTCAGTGATGTCGGGGCTTACTTGGGTGTTTTTTCTGCTTTATTGGTAGTACAGGAGTGAACACAGTACGTGCTTACTTGTATGAAGAGTTGAATAAATGTATGAAGAATACCAACTGTGGGTATTGCTCTCTGCTCATCTGTCAGCTCAAAACTGTGGCTTTTTGGGTTCTCATTATTTTATCTCCTCTATGAATCCTTTCGAACATCTAACTTTTATCATATGCCTTTCTTAGCATCTTAGTTACATTTAGCCTTATGATTTTATTTTAAAAATGCAACACTGTTTAAAAATGAGACTCAAAGCCCTTTAACATTTAATCCTTTCAGATATATTAGATATCTATCTGTCCATCTGCATATTTTGAGACTATCAAGTAGACTTTTAAGCCACCATATAAAAGCTCTAATATCCCAAATATTAGAGCTTTTGAATACTGGGATTTATGCTTTTATATTTTTAGATCATCTCTTTCCCCTGCTCCTCTAAATAAAGATAAAAGGTTAGCCTGCTGATTATATAATCCTTATGCTGGACTTTTTCAGAGACATTTATAACAGTCATGAAGAGAGAACATACGAACCAGGGAAGTGTGACTGAGGCCATCACCAGCTTATCGCAATGGGCTCTGTAACCAGTCAGGGAAAGTGACAGGACATTTCCTCTGGCTGATATCCTAACTTTCTTCCTCTCCGAGCACTCTCACTTTCATTTAGGCTTTTAACGTCATCACTCCAGAAGTACCAGCTATGAAGCTTCACTAAAATACATCATCATGTGGAAAGAATACGCAAATGTGCCCTTTGGTGTGTGCGTACATGTATTCGAACACTGGGCTGATGCATTCTTTTCATTTGAAAAGAAGCATGGTTCTGGAACAGCAGTGGAAGCATTCACACTTGAAGAACTTGGAGAGAAAACAATGAGGTCAGTTTAATGACATTGTCACGGCTGGGGTCCCGGAGTGAGGTGGGCAGGTTGGTGTACAGTTTCCAGAGTCTGGAGTGTGCTTCCGATTCTCAGGGGAAAATTTTTCTAAATACCAGACTAGCGTGCAATACAGATGTGAGACAGATAATTGCTATATCATTTGTATTATCATTTACCACGTTTTGTTCTCCTAATGCTAGACAATGTAATAAATGCTTTAAAATATTATATTGATTTAATCCTCATTACAAATATGTTGGGTTTGATATAAATATCAATAGTTTACATATGAGGAGAGTGAAGTAGAAACAAATACAATAATTTATGACAATATGATATCTGCATTCACACAAAAGGAAAGGAGTTTTTTTTTTTTTTAAATAAAGTGCTATGTATAACTAAATAAAAGGGAACTTTGATTTAAAAGGATTGAATAAAAGCTGTGAGGACTGAAGGTGGATTAAAAATATGTTACCTATGTAATAAAATTTAAAACATATGTCATCTGAGTATTCTATCTATTTTTTTAATATTACTTCTTAAGCCTATTGAGTGCCAGGGTATGAGTGAGCGAATATGTTCATACTCATAATTATACACATAGACACATGTGCTTCTAAACATACCCTACCTCACTGTTTCACCAGCGCTAGACATACTTCATGATAGTTTAGAAAAACACACCCTGTCATGTTTTATTACAAAATAGCAAAGACTTAAATTGCATGTCCAAAACTGACCTGCCACTATATTATTAATAGTGTCACTGTGGCCATGGCAACTGCATACGCATGGACAGCGGAGGGCTCACCAGAAGCACAGCCTTCAAAGTCTGATCTAGTTTGGCAGGCTCTGTGTGTCCCATTCTTTGAGAACTGTTAATCTTTCCAACTAATATAGCAAAATGTCAGTGTCTCCATTTGCAGAGTCTAATAGGCTTTTATCCTGAAACAATAAAGTTCTAATAGCCTGTCCATGACTTGGTGGGCTCTGTAAGTTTAGCAGCAATAGGAGGCTGAGGGCCCTCATTTTCCCAAGATTCTCTACAGTGCCCTTCTTGTCTTCGCCGGAACGCGAGTCCCATTTATGTTTTTTTTCATTGTAAAACCAACTATATAGCTTAATTTTTCATTGCAGTATAGTTCACTTTAACTTTCCATGATGGATATTACCAGACACTGAAAACATTTGTAAGTGTAATATGAGGATAGCATTAGCCTGATTTTTAATATCATTTTGAGATTTTTCTTTATTTTTTGAGAAAAATCTATGCTTTGAAGAGGTTCATACCTATAGTGTAAAAACAGAAATGTGAACAAGTTCTTATTTATTAAGATTACTTATTTCCACCCACATTAACATCCAACTTTATTCCTCGGTTGAAGGGATAAACTCATTCTACTGGATTCCTATCTTTTATGGCATGTTTCATTTCTGCAATTCAGTTGAAGTCATGTTGTTAAAAAACAAAAACAAAACATCAATGATTTACTTATTAGAGGATTTCCTTTCTAAAAAATTGGCTTTTGTATTATTAACTCTACTGTGTCATGTTTCTGTTTAGAACTCTTGCTGCACTAATTCTGTTTTATTAAAACAATTAGGGTGTAATTACCCAGATGAGAAATGGTTCCCCTAAAAGCACTTTCAAAGTCCCGAGGACTCAGTGTCATACACTCTCATTGAGAAACTACGGGGGCATTGCTGCTTCCTTGCATTTTTACTTCTAGCTTTTCTGTTCTTATATGCAAGAGGTTGAGAAGGAATAGACTTACTTTCCTGCCTTCAAGTATTTGCAGATGAAATAAAGCATAATTCTACAGGTGAACGTTATTGCGCCCGCCTTAGGAAGAGTTTCACAAAATTAACCCATTTTGCAGTGGTATCTGTGTTACAGGAAACACCATCTCTATTTCATATGCTCCAAACCTGAGAGAATTCAGAATGTGCTTCTCCTCATATAGGCCCGAGTCATCCCTAGAGCTTTTCAGTCAAGTGCAGTGGTTGCAGGCGCTGAGCTGAACTTCCGTATTTCCTCTTCTCTGAAACACTGTACTGGCACACCTCTGGTTCTTTAGAGAATTTGCTCTGCTTTTGTTTCGGTTTTGGTGCTTGTTTGGGTTTCTGCGTTACCATTCGCAGATTAATGCAACCTTGGGGACATGCATATTTCAAACCCACTCACAGGTGACCCCCATACACTCCCTTATACTGTCTATTAATCCTGATGCTTATTGACCAGTTTCCTTCTCCCTTTACCAGCTTAATCCATTAGGTTGTATTATTAACTAGAGATAATTAAATATTGTTTTAGGACTTGCTGTAATGAATTGATCTGGGCTTATCAATTTAAATCATTTAAGCCTTATTAAAATCGAGTACAATTCCATTCATCTGTGATATGACTTTAGGGGCTTTTTGAGAAGAAATAATGCATTTATTATACACTGTAGAGGAGATTTTTATTTTTTCCTGAGTAGTCTAATACTAATGCAGAATAGCCTGTATATTATATTAGTTTCTAAACAACACACATGTTTTATTTACTTTATAATTCATATAAAATGGAAGAGAACATATTTCAACTATTTTGTGATGGAGAATAGAGCATTTACATTTGCCAGCTGGTAAACTATTGTAACTTTTTCTTCTAAACTGAAATACTTCCAATGGGATTGCTGCTGTACAGCCACAGAAGAAATGTTGTATACCTGAAAGATTCCATTTATGTATACATACATAAATGTGTGATCTATCTATCTACATCCATCTCTATCTCAGTATCTGTATCTACATTTTCTAAGGGAGATTCATGTTATGGAACTTGGACAAAACTGAGTGACTTTGGACAAAGACTACGGCGTCAGTTCGTGTTAAGGAGTTTTGCCTGTGATTGAAGTGCAAGTTTCTCCTTTGCCATGTAGAAATAATATTAGATCATTTATAATAATGGTTTTCTTTATTTCCTACAGGGCAGTTAAAAGTGTTAAATTTAAAATATGAGCGACTTTCACAGTGCGTGTCACATATTGGATGTTCAATAAGTGGGAGCTTTCATTATTAACATTACTAATGAGGAAGTGTTGGTAAAAATTTTGTAGCCAAATTATTCCTCCACTACTTATTAGCTATTTATTCTTTTGTAGTCAATTAGCTTCTCCGAGCCTCAGGTTTCTCTTCCATAAAACTGACATAAAACTTGCCTTGAAGTTATTAGGGCAATATATGTAGTGTAAAACACCTCATAAAACTATGAGAAAAGTTGTTCCCATTTTCTTGTCTCAAAGAAGATGCCAACTTCCATTATTGGAGGTTAATCAAGTAATCAGGAGTGTCTTTTAGAAAGGGCACTAAGTAATAAGTAATAGGTAAAAATCATGTAAGCTACTGGAACTATTACATATCAGAGTACTAGAAGTATTACAAATGGCATTCATCCATACTAGGAAGTGACAATACATTTTAGAACTGAAGGAGTTACAGGATTTAGCCAACATGTAACAAGTGCTGGACGAATATGGAAAGAACTGCATTCTGAGGGTACTGGGCTATGAGGGGCGAGATTTCACGTTGGATATAAAAATGTTGCTATGGATGCACTCGCCTGTTAAACAGGAGTTCACACTACCACAAATCTAGGATGGCTCTTAAAGTGGGGGAAGATAGCGCCCACAGGAAGGCAAGGAGCAATGCCACGGTTATGACAAAGCGTTCAGTAATGGCCCCCAAAGTGTGGATGCAACAGATAGTGTGGTTTGTTGTCCATGGCTGGCCTTTATTTGGACACACTCACCCCTAGGCTGCCGGGAGTGCTGGTGGCTGACTCCTTTTAGTTCAGTCCCTCCTTGGCATCTTTGAGGAGTAGAGTAGCTTCCAGGTATGTCCCACCTTGGTGGGAAGAGCCTCTACCCAAACTCTGTGAGCTGTGGATGGTATAAAGTCCCTGCCCTGTCCTCCACATGGGTGCCGGCTCCCTGTGGAGTCAGCCAAGCCCTTTGTTGCAACTGCATTAGTTCAGCGCCTCTCTGACAACCCTATTTCCCCCACTCCCCATGGACTTTGTTTTCTTCTCTTTGTTTTGTTACAGTAACATATACAGAACACAGTTTTCCATTTTCATCATCTTTACACATACGTTTCAGTAGCATGAGGTACATTCACATTATACTAGCATGGCCACCCCATCCCCAGAAGTTCTTCATCATCCCAAACTGAAACTCTGTGCACACTGAACAACACCCACCCATCACCCTCAGCCCAGTGCCCGGTAAACACTAGCCTGTGCTCTGTCTTTGTAAACTTGGCAGTGCTCGTACCTTACAGGTGTAGAACATGCAGTATTTGTTTTTTATGTCAGGCTTATTTCATTTAGCATAAAGCTTTCAAGGTGCACCTATGTTGCAGCCTGAGCAAGCACTTCCTTCCCTTTATAGGGCTGCTATTCTAACATATGGATATGCAACATTTTGTTTAAACATACATCTGTTAATGGACACTTGGGTTGCTTCCACATTTGGGCCATGGTGGATAATGCTGCTACAGGCATTGTTGCACCAATATCTTTGTCCCTGCTCTCAATTCCTTTGGGTATATGCCTGGTAGTGAAATTGCTGGATCGTATGCTAATTCTACGTTTAATTTTTTTGAGTCACTGCCATACTATTTTTCACGGTGGCTGTGCGGTTTCACGTTCGCGTCGGCCAGGCATAATGGTTCTAATTTCTCTCCACCCTGCCCAAACCTTATTTTTTTATTTGTTGACAATAGCTGCTCTAATGGGTGTTAAGTGGCATCTCATTGTCATCGTGATCTGCATTTCCCTAATAACTAGTGATGTGACCATGTGCTCATGTCCTTTTTGGCCATCTGTGTATCTTCTTTGGAGAAGTGTCTCTTCCTGAAAAGTTTTTAAGTTGAAATGCTTATGGTTGCTGTTCTTGTTGAGCTGTAGCCATCGTTTGTTTATTCTGTATACATATTGCTTATCAAATATATCATTTGGAAACATTTTCTTCTGTTTTTTTTTTTTTGGTTGCCCTTTTGCTGTCTTGACAGCGTCCTTCATTGCACAAAAAATTTTAATGTATTTTAATGTATCTTTCTCCTTTTTATTACCTGTCATTTTGTTGTCATCTATTCCGTCATTGCCAGAATCAATGTCATGAAACTTTCATCCTGTGTTTTCTTTTTCAGCTTTAGTTTTTGCTTTTAGGTCTTGAATCCATTTTGAGTAAATATCTGTATATAGTACATGTCCAACTTCATTCTTTTGCAGTTGAATAGCCAGCTCTTTTGTCACCAAATGATTTGTCTTTGCATTCCTGTTGAAAAATCACTTTACTATATATGTAAGAGTTTGTTTCTAGGCTTTTTGTTTTATTTCATTGTTTTATATGTCTGTGAATATTAGTCTCTTAATTACTGTGGGTTTGCAGTGACTCTTGACATGAGGACGTGTGGATCTTCCAACTCTACTCTTCTTTATCAGGAATATTTTGGCTATTTGGGGCTTCCTTGAGATTCTATATGAGATTTTAATCCTCTCAGATAAAGCCCATTGCCTTTTACAGCTCATTCTCTCTCCCTTTTCCTTGAACTTTTCTATTAACACTGATAACCATTCACTTAATGTCTCACAATTTTAAGCCAAATAATTTTTGCCTCTTTTTTCCTGCTTCCTATTCACTGTTATGTTGATAGGTAACATTCTTATAATACATTTTCCAAAACACATTTGTGACTCTTGCATTTAATGACAGTCACTCAGCATTTGGTCGGGCACTGCTTTTTCTGCCTCTTGACTGTTGTTAGAGGTTCCCTGATATCTGCAGAGTGACTTTTCTCCAGGTTATGCCCTGCTTTCTTCCTCAGGCATCAAGTACATTCCGCTCATGTTGTAGAGTTGCAAAGACTGAATTTGAAGGATTAACTACCATGTTGTCAAATACTAACTGCAAACTTGAGCCATTCCTTTAATGAATTTTATCTTCGTTTCTTACATGTTTAAATGGAAATAACAATTTTGATGGGTAGTAATAGTAAATTATTACTTTTATTACATTATTTTATTATTACAACTTTGATGTTTCAGTGAGATCCTATACAAGATAATTTAGCTTAGTTTCTGACATCTCACACATGATCAGTTTTAATTTTATTCTTGGTTTTAGAATTTCTATTTGTTTTATTTTTTATTTGGTATTAATTAAAAAAATAATTTAATTAAAAATATCTTTTAATCCTCCAAATAATGGATTATAAATATACTTGACAATCAACTTGCTTTATGATGAAAAGCATTATTTTCCATTTTTTGAGGTTGGATAACAAAACTATCCTAAACGTTTAATTAATTCATCTTAGTTAATCACACTGGGAAATGTCTTTTTAGGATGTAATGTTAACAAGCTGTCCCCCGGTCCTGCGCTCCATTTCATTATTTTGATTTTCTCCCACTCCTTCTTTATCATTCCCTTGCGTTGATCTCACTTCCACACACTCTGAGAGGCCAGGTGGGATGACTCAGAGGAGCTGCGGGCTCCCAGTGTGCAGGTCGCGGTGCACAAAGGAACCTTCTACCGCTGCGTCCTTGTCCCAGGCCACAGCTGCTCAGCGCGTCTGGGGAGCGGGCATAGTGGCGGCTGGTCCATCGTGGTTGCGCCCTGCGGCTGTGAGTCTCTGCTTCATTCATACTCATCCTCTGGCAGATGAGCTCTTTCCCCTCCCCCTTAACACCCATCTCACAAAGGGCCACTGCCGTGGAGTGGTTTCTTACTGCCTCAACTAAACGGAGCCCTGCCACCTTAAACCCCGCATAATATTTACTCTTTTTCAGCATTTATCTTGTTCTTCAGTTGTTATATCTGCTCATGCCCTTGTTTCCTTCCATACACTCCGAGGCACTGAAACTCCCCGAGGAGGACAAAATCTTGACTTGTCTCTTATAGGACCCAGAGCAATTGGCTGGTTCCTTATTTGTGGGGGCTCAAGGAAGGCTGACTAAATTTAACTTATTCGAGACATCTTCTGTGATTTTTCTCTATATGTAGTTTTATTTTGTCTAAGCAGTTTAGGGAGAGGAGTGTAGAAACTATATTTTTGACCGTAGTGTGTGAAGATGACTGGAAATCTGTTGAATGCTTTCACGTCTGAACAGCCTGCTGGCAAAAGGCTTGGAGTGTTAAGCATAGAAATTAGTGGGACCGGTCATAAGGTTCTGTGGTATATCATGCCCATTGGCTTTGCGGGAAGTAAATAGGAATTAGAAGCCTTTTCTCGGTGCAGAGGCCTTTTTAAGATTTTAGATTTTAATGTGCTGTGAGCTTTACAACCTTCTAAGGTCTTTTGCAGCATGATTTTGCCAATATTAATTATCCTGAACTTATCCTTGTCATTTGTATTTTTACATCGGCTCTATCCTCTTGATTTACTGCTTTGATCTTATTTTTGGCTCAGCAATTTTGTGTGAGGTCCTGATCATTCCAGTTAATTTAGTGAACTACAAGATAGAAAATGATTGTAAGTAAAGTTTCCTCACATTATCACAGTGGTAGGGGTCAAGGAGAGTTCTTACATGAAATATTTAAGAAACATCTGACTGTAACCCAACCAGCATGTGGGGAAATTACATTATTTCTTAGACTATTTTAACATCAAAGGTAGCTCCGAAGAGAAGGATAGTCATTAAGAGCCGAATTACCGAAAGTGTGTCTGGTTAGTACACTTAAACGCATTTCAGCAGACTACACTAATTTAAAATCTGAAGTGCGGTCCAGAATCACATCTGTCTATTAGTATGTTGTCTGTGGCATTGAAAATGCAGGCAGCTGGAGCCTTTAATTATACAAGGTCTCTGTGACTTAGAAGGGCTTTGGCTTTTACTTTTGGAAAAAGTCACCTTTTCAGAAATCCAAGGGAAAACATATGTATAATGCATATTGCCTTTTCCAATTACCTATTATTGAAAGGCAGAACAACACTAGAGAGTTATAAAAGTGTGAACTGGAAATAGAATTTTGTCTGAAATTTGATTGTTGTTTGCTGACACTGACTGCGGGGAATGAGAACATTTTTGGGTAGGACTTCTCTTCCCCATTTCCCACGTCCCTTAAAGCAAATGTGATCCCGTGTGTTGGTTGGCCCCGTGATAATAAAGCAGGAGTTCTACAGTTATATTTTCCCAGTGAATTTTGTACCTGTCTTTCATAAATAGGTGACATTATTTTTCTTTCCCATTAATAAAATCCAACAAATAAAAATTAATATACATGTGAATATATATACACATAAGCACATGTGGAGATATATACATATAAGTATACTGTAAGCTCTTTTATGTATTTTACATTTGTCACAAGAAGCTTTTATTAGGAAATATTTATCAGTTTATGTAAAGCTACATGAGTTGCTTCTAAAAATGTGACTAATAGATCCAGCATTAAAGAAAAGTCACAAAAATATGGACCTTGAGAAATCATTGAATGCATAGTCCTTTAAACACAAGTCCCCAAAATACAACTTGCTTTTATTTCTTAGGGGACAGATGATATTTAAAAACATTTGTCATCAGCCCTCAAGGTTAGATCTCACATACAGATAAGGAGCAGGAAATTCCTGAAATGTGTATGGGGGGTGGGTAACATCTCTGTTATTTGGAAAGATCTAGGTGCCTTGATTTCCATTTGCTGACTTTCCCCGTCTTTCCTTCCAGAACTCCTGGGCTCAGGGCACCGCTCCACACTTCCTGAGGAAGCAGGTGGCGCAGGATCCCAGCCCTGCTCCGGTGAGTGACAGCAATTTGCTGATTTGATGGTTTGCTGCTTTATAAAGGATTTTTTTGTCCCCTAAAATGAGCCTGTCTCGACTTTTGCTCAGAATCAAAGAATGTGTTGGAATAAATCTGATTGAGTGGCCGGAGAAAATCAAACGCATTCCCCATTAACTAGAAAGTCAGCGTGCGTTTTGGAGCGCTCCCTATTACCTGCCAAACTTGTCTTCGGGACCTAGTAAGGAGCTGTGAAAGAGAAAGTGACCTAATTTTCTAAAGTGTTTGCTACAGAGTCCTCGTTAGGAAGAGTGCCATTGACAAAGGTCCACTGAGAGACAGGACATCGATATTGTCTAATAAGGAAAAGTGGCCTTGTCTGCACATCTACAAATTCAGTCTTCGACCCATTTTCTTTGTAGTAGCTTTATGGCTCCAGATGTTATTTTTCTTATAAAAATATAAGAACATGTAGGGCCTTTGAATTGGATATTTACCGTATTTAGCAGTGATTGGGACTTTCCCCCTTAAAGGTGTGTGTGTCGCTATTCCTTGAACGCACAGGCATTTGTGGGTTTGTGACTCCCCTTCACCCCCCACCCTTCCCCACCCAAAGAACCTCGTTTCTTATGGACAGTTTTGCAGGTAAGTAATACTGCCTTTCTTCAAAAAACTTTATTTTCTGTTTTTTTTTTACTTTAAATATATATATATTTATTTTTCAATTACTGTTGACATACAGTAATATTATATTAGTTTCAGGTGTACTACCCAGTGATGAGATATTATATAACTTAACTAAGGGACCACCCTTGTTAATCTCCTACCTGTCTGACACCACGCACAGTTATGAGAATATTATTGACTATCTTCCCTATACTTTAGATCCCCCTGTACTTTAGATCCCCACAGCAATTTCATAACTTCCAATTTGAAATTCTTAATTCCTTCAGCTTTTCACCCACTCCCCAACTCCCCTCCCATCTGGCGGCTGTCAAAATGTTCTCTGTATCTATGAGTCTCTTTTTATTCTGCTTGTTTGTTTTGTTTTGTTTTTTAGATTCTGTATATAAGTGAAGTCACATGGCATTTGTCTTTCTCTGTCTGACTTATTCGCCTCAGCACACTGCCCTCTAGGCCAATCCATGCTGTTGCAGATGCCTAGGTTTCATTCTTATAAACTTTGAGTCAGAATTCTAAGAACAAGTTATTTCTGCCACCTCTACTGCAGAAATCGTCATTATTTGAAATTGTGCCTTTAAGCAGCAGCAGTTTTAGTGCACTCTTCTCAGTCAAGTGATTGTACCAGGGAACAGCATGGCTCTGGGTGGAAGGGCACTGCGCTCATCACAGCCCTAGAGCAGGTTTTCCTGCACATGCTTCTCCTGGGTGCATTTATCTGCACAGCATGTGTTTGAGCTTTGCAGCACCCTCAAGAATACTGAAGACTGGAAAAATGAAATGTTTCTGAATTAAAAAAATAATACTTTAGGAAATAATGCCATTTACTTAACATTTTGCGTTGGTAATGTTAGAAGATTTACAGAAGTGGGTAATTTGCCTGTTTTTGAGTCACATGACTTGATAGCTGAAGGCTGCCTTAGAGCACATCGTATTCTAAGCCTGCGTAACTGAAGCTGAATCAACTGAGGAATGTCCCAAGAACATGTAGCGTGTGATAGGCCCAGTGGGAGTTGTTTTCAGATCCTTTCTAATATTGTTTCTACTTAAACAAGGTACAGTTTGTATCTTTTAAAAATAAATGTGAATGTAACAGGAGGATTATAATTACGAACCTATCTACAATGTCAATAATAAATAAAAACGTGACATTCCCACTCTCTTAGTTCACACAGAGTTTAATTAAAGTCACAGGCAGGCCGTCTGATTCATGTGCAGCTCCTGCAGCAGAGGATGTGCGCCCCCCCCTCCCTGTTGTAAGGCGGCATTCCTGGGCCGGCAGGCTGACAGGCTGACCCACAGGTGGCCCGGCCACGTGTCCGGCTATCGTGTCCTATGTGTTTGATCTGCCGTCAGGCACTTGGCCTCTCTGAGACCAGTTCATTTCCACCTACAGAGGGCGGGTAGCACCACTCCCTGACCTGCTGCACTGTGCTGGGGTTAGTTAGAAATGACTGTAAGAGACTGTATAAGTATATGGGCTGGAGAGGGAGAAATCGTGAAAAATAAAATTACCCAGTATAACGAATCATCAGCATGCTGTCCTCAGCAGAAATAAGGCACTGGAGTGTCACGCTGCTTTCTACTGTGTAAGGGCCTCAGGTCCCTGTCCCCGGTGGGAGTATCTAAAATCATTGGACATACAATCTTTAGGAGAACTGTTTTTTTTTTTTCCCTAATCTCCATTTTTAGGCAAGAGATATAGAACTGTTCAAGCATTTTAGGGCTGAAGTGTCAACTAACCAAATCTCTGAGATTCCCCCAAAATAAATTTCTCACTGCTTTGCAATCAACTTTCCGTATCATAATGGTCGCTTATGCATGAAACTTGAGCTTCCACCAAAACAGTTTAAATTCCGACTTATCACATCATAACGGTGTGTTTTCTTCATCTGATGCAGGGCCTCTGGCACAATTTCTGTCATTTACTGACTTCCGTACAGCAGTATCTCTTTAGAACTGATAAAACTTTCATACATTTTAATGGCTTCCACTGAAAATATTAGGCCTTTATCAGCATGTCTAGACAGAGCGTGCATCTCAAGGAAGCGTTTCCCTCCCCCGCC